>JAKTWD010000681.1:0-29485 GCA_030581935.1 Metschnikowia corniflorae
TTGCCGTCACTACCGATCTTCTCCTCGTCCGGGCCGTCATACGATCTGGCTTTCTCGCGTGTCAAAAACAGCCGTTTGAACAAAGCGACATTGTTGCTCGAATTCTCTTGATCTTGAGATGGGAACCCAAACATCTGACCGATCGCCCGCACCATGGCTCCCATCTCGGCGCTGACACTATCTCCAAGTTCTTCGCCGTACCGAACTCGCTTGTCTTGCTTCTGCCTATAAGTATCCCAGCTACTTGTGAGTGCCGTGCTCACTTCTGCAAATGTGCGAGGGTACTCACTGAGTAAGAGGCCATCAATCACCGCAACTCTGACATCGTCGGTGCCTCCTCCATACAAGACGTCCAACTTGACCAGTGCTCCGTCGTATTGCAGGTCCAAGTACATCACGACGCATTGACTGGGCGTTTTCTGGCTCTGGTAGAGTCTGTGGAAGTCGCTCTTGCGAACAAGCTCGATAGCATGGTCAACAATGAAAGGAACCTCGTCGTCAGTCTGATCCCGAGTCAGCTGCACGGCACGAAGCTCGCTTACCGATAAATGGGAGCGTAACACGTGCACCTTTACCTCCGAATGCTTGGCGCTTCCCTTTCCTCGGGCGCCGAAGATCGACCATGATTTTGTCGTCTCTTCGACAAACTGGAACAGTCGATTGCCCAATCCGGCCAGGTGGAATTGGTCCTGGACAAACGCCTGCATCATGCGTCCAGCTACTTTCAATGTTTGCACCGCTGAATCAACCGAATTCGGAACCCTCTCCCAGCATGTTTTGTTGTACATGCCGTACGAGCCTTTGGAGTCTTTTCCCACAATGACACACATATGCACCGGCTTGTTCATGAGCACCTCCTGGCGATTGAGCGTGAGTACACCTGTATCGGATTCCTGGTACATATCTTGGGGGCTACCTGCTGCGTCCAACACAGCACCATCCCAGAAAGACACATGGAAGTTGTTGACTTGATCTGGTGATACATGGAGAAGAGCCTTGAAGAACGAGCTGTTGACCTCGAAACTCTGTGTGGGAAACACCTTGTTATTGTTGTTTGTGAACTGGATCACCCCTTCGTCGGAGGTGGTCACCCGGCCAGAAACAATCACCACGGGTGAAGTGACAACCTGGTCCTTGAAATCGAATTCGATCATGGTCACCGCGATAAAAGCTGTTTTACTCAAGGGGTCTGCAGATATATGCTTGTGATATGATGCGAGAGGAGTGAGGCAAAAATACCTCCAGGGCATTCATCTGAACTTATATACTGCTTTGCACTGCCGTCGGTTCACTTTCGGCTATCTTGACCCCTCTGCAATTTCACTCAAGATGAAACATCAGAGAGTGCAACTGCGCTCAGCCACTCTGCAAGTTGCTTTCCAGTTTGTGATCAAAGTGCACTGATTCCATAAGGGGCCCTACTATGACCGAAGCGTATGGGGTTGCTCCATTCTACCTTCTGCTTGCTCAGGTTGATTATTTCAGAATGATTGTGGTACCCGTTTAGCTTTCCGTGGCCTTTTTCCATACTCGGCAAAGAATCATAGAAGGCCTGTGCGATGCTTGCGAGCCATGGATTTCGTGCGCTGGCCTAGCGAAATACAGAACAATGGATAGAGATAAGAGGCGCGGCTGCTTTGTTCCCCCGCTGTCTCTTATCAACCCATAAATGATTGCGGTCCCGCGTAGAAGCGAGTTTCATCTCTTCCCACGGTAGTCTTGGTTCGATTTCGTCTTTCGCTCACTTGCTAAAACGATCCACACTCGGCATTTGATTGTGTCTGAGCGTGGCTATGGATTGCCGGGGTGAACAATACAAAACTAATGTTTTGTGGAGTTCTTGGAGCTGAAACTTAGAGCTTGATCACTATTCCGTTAACAATAAGTGGATTTGGGATGAAATGCTTCTCCGCCTTCCCTCCGGCTATTGTATCATCATCTATTGATTGATCTGCTTCAGTGAAACGTTTCATTTCTTGGTTTCCATATTCCAAGAGGTCATTACTGAAGGCTGGTGTCTGAGGCTGAGTGGTACTTGTGGCACTGGGCATCATTGTTCTCAGATTGTTGTGAAATTACACTCCAGCTGATTTCAAGGAGAGTTTCGGCCGTGGCTCCTCTTGGTGGGGTATGAAGTGAGATCTTGTATCAAGGGTGATTTTTACGATTTTGAACATTTCTTTGATGAATGGGGCGTGCGGATTGAGCTATGGAAAGGCGAAATTCACCATTTCAAACTGTACCTTTCCACAGCTCAGAGCTTTCTTGGGTATACTCAACTCAACAGCAAAGCCTCTCCTTCTGTTCAAAAGCATGTGCATGATCTGTAATGACAATCGTTCTATCAAAGGCTCAGGGCAGCATCATATCTTGACACAGCTCTGAGATAGTCATTAAGATATTTGTGCAACACGATGCTTCGCGGGTGATTCATTAAATCAGATCGGTTCATTCCTTATCTTTTTCAAATCAGGCTTGAAACGATCCATGACTAGTTCAGAAGTTTTCGAGGGTGATATTCACCAAATATTGGGTCTCCAGTTTGGAAATCGACCAATGAAACTAGAGCTGATATGGTCCTGGGGTAGGATTGGCATGCACATGATTGGGGCGGCCTCCTTTAGGCTTCATTGACAGTCAAGCCTTCCTTGTGTCGATTGCCATTAGGTCTCGCCTTTCTCGTGGATACCCTGAAAACGTTGGGGTGCGAGGCCATCACCAGTCCCCGTCATTCTACGGAATCGATTTGCATTTGCAACAAAGCGATTGAACGACACGATTTGTGTGCTTCACCATCTTTACTCTGTCATTACTCATGACAAAAGAAATTTTCATTATCATTGACCTTCAATGGTTCAGCCATCTGATGGGCCTAATGTCTACAATACATTGGTGGGTTCATCCGTCTATACGAAAGCTGGCAGTCCATAAAGTGGGAAACTGCTTCTTCAAAGCGGGCGATATGAACAGTCTACATTGTGGTTAACGTTACCATTGAAAAACCAAGCTGAGAGTTCTGGCCAAATAATGGAATCTGTAATGAACCATCACTTATGCTGATGTTGTATCATTAATGCTGCAGAGCGGAAGAAAGCCGAGCCGTTGTACTAAACACCCATATCGCGTGATTGTATTATACTTGGACAAGAAAGAGAAGCGAGAAATTCAATGAATAAACTGACCAGTTTACGCCGGTGCAAGCACGGAACCTTCGATCATTCTCGTGCGAGCAACAATCTCTTCCTGTGCTATCAGGTAGCAAACTTCAGTTGCCATATGAGTCCACCTATTTCCGGAAACCCCTGCCACTCATTTCCAAGAGAGTACAGCACAATAGAGACCTGTGTTCTGAGATCTGGTTTCTCTTTTGCCATGCTCTTGTCACATGATGGGCGAGTTGCCTATTCCAGCAAGCCGTTTCCTCCGCTCCACGGACGAGCATAACATCTGGATACAAATTTACTGACACTATATGAATGCATGAATCCACTTTCAACTGCCTCTTGGACATACACTTAACCAAGACTTTGAAACCATCTTCGATAAAACAAAGAATTGGTCCGAGAGTGAGGTTTCAGATCAATGTCCAAATAGTCTTGCTTCGTTGTCAGAAATGATAATTCGGAGAAAAAGCCAACCCACTCATAAAGACTGATCCCCAATACGAAAGGCCTCCCGACCAAAGACACGTCGATGGATAAGGAAATGTTTTTAGTAGTTAGTATGTCTCGCGAAGAATTTCTACTTCAGGCGCTTTGACCATCTACTACTTTAAATGCTGTTCAAGAAGCGCCACTAAACTTTCACAAGTGCAAGACGGCGTACGAAACGGGGCAGAAACTTCCACTGCATGAAAAAAATGACGAAAACTCAATGATAGCTCACACCGATATTCTTTAATATCAAGAGTTTTCATAAATGACGACTTGATCGCGAATTAAACCGAATTAACGGTGTATCCAGATGAAATACGACAAATGAGGAGTGCGATATCGGAATACTACAGATCTCGAGAATCTCTGTTCCCCTCGATCTATGCGATGAGATAGACTCTCTGTCTTTTCCAGCAATGCCCCTTTGAGTCTTTTCTCCGAGGTGAAACGCGTGCTACCGGACGAAGGAAGCAGTCGCCAGAGCAATCTAATGTTGGTATAACCCAAGTCGGGCATCGTCCCGATCCGGACCTTTACAATTCCTTAAGAAGGTCATAGTAAAATGGCGATCTTAAAGTCTTGATATCGAGTTTTCCCCGGCATAAACTTAAGTTATCATGACAGTAACTATCAACACTGCATACGGCTGATCATCTGTTTCATTCAGGGGCCATATGGGCCTTAAACGCTCAAAATAATTCTTAATTGTAATACAAAACTGGAAAACTTCATAAGCCTACTCCCACTGCTCCCCGCTTTTCGCGAGATATAATTACATCAATACTTATTACACCGCAGCCATACTTTGCAGCCGGGTGCAGCACGCCATAACTAAGTCTCGCTGTACATACCCCACAGAGTAGAGAATCACTAAATAAAGACATCATGATATGACTATCATCGTTTAGGTCTCATTGCCGTGCTGAAACACAAATATTTCGTAGATTTTGGGTGAATTCGTCAGAGCCTAAACTGCTGGGGTAGGCGACCTGCACATAAGTAGACACTTCAATAATTGTCTCTACCAGAGGCTCTGTTTATAGACTGATCGAAGTTGGTCCCATAATTGTGTATTCGGGATGGAGGTTCGAAGGTGATCAGCTGGAAGAAAATCTCTCTATGTCGGATGAAAACGGAATCACGTGTCACTTTGCTCAAAAAGGGAACATGTATGCGAGTGTTGTTTGGAGCATTCACATTACCCCTCGGTTATGATCGGTTCTAACATGAGAATCTGTCCCTCTGCCCTCTTAGTGTGGAGTTGCTTCACGTTGAAAAATACTGAAGAACCATGCACAAAACTGCTATAAATAGAATAAGTAGACACAAATAAAAAATTTCTGCAAAACACCTTTTTTTCTTTTCTTTTTAGCGTATCGCGAAATATGCCAGACACTAATTGCTAATATCAAGATATTATACTCTGCTAAGAACGCTCAAAGTCCGAGGAGAGTAAGAATAATTTTGTCTTGAATCCACATACCATATTGTTGCTGAATCCCTCAGTCCCCTTTACAGCCTTTGCCGCCTCCCCATTACCAACAACCGTTCTCAACAGATTTTTACCTCATGCATGATTCTCATTCCTTCGATCATCACTCCGTCAAATTGTAGAATAATATATATATAGGGGACACACTCGAAAACACATGTAATTTCAGGATTTTTTAATTTGGTGTAAAAAGGTAGAGTAGATGAAAGTCTGCATTTGTACTTCGTCTTTTGATACGACCCTTTTTTATCTTTTTTTAAAGAAACAGATATGTATTGAAGGAAGCCGCTTACCTTAGCCGTGGGCGAAAACTATATATTCTATAAAAACCTTAGCACACTTGATTTTCCAGATGTGTACCCCACATCCAGTTTTTCGTGTTGTCGCCCGGGTTTCGAACCGGGGTCTGAGACCCTTCATTATATTTTTATGCCTATTTGTTCAGCTTTGTTAAGCCGCAATTTAGCAACCGTAGAGGCACCTAATATTTACTGTAGTGTCCAAAACTCCACTATTGCAGAATAAAGTAAAAACTCAAATCGGAAAGATCACCCGTAACCCAATAACCCACAAGATGCCTCAAGCATGGCCAACCCACCCGGCCCAGTTGCCTCTTCTCTAGTCACGTGACTGCCGGACATAGGTTTCAGCATGCCTTGCACTCCATTTCCCCAGTTCAAACCCAACAGCCTCCACTCTTCCGCCATCAAATCACGAATGTCTCTCCGCCAATATCCATCAGATCCGCAATCTGCAGACATAAAGTCGTATCCCATCACACTTTCGTCCGATGAGATCATCAGTGAGGAAGACGTGGAAAACCTACATGCTATCATCTCCAACAGCCATCTTGAAGACGATGAAGAGCATCTTTTGAGAGAGGAACTAGAAAGGGACTTCCCAGGTGAGTTCTACGCGGCCAAAGACGAGAGCTTTGAGGAGGTGGACGCCGAATACTTGCCTTTTCAAAGACACAACAGCAACGTTGTAGTGACGTTCAGTCTTTGGGATGTATTTCGCAAAGGTGCCATAAACGTTCTCTTGCCGTTTGTGAACGGAATCATGCTAGGGTTTGGCGAGATTTTGGCCCATGAGATCGGGTTCCACTACGGTTTTTTTGGCGCCAGAGTCCAGCCTCCAAGACGTCTTGAAGAGCGCCGCAAGCAGCGGTTTTTGTGAGGAAAAGTATTAATGAGAACTAGAGTTGTGTGTTTAAGGGATATTCGGGATTTTTCGTTGGTTGGTTTATCTTGGTGGTTTATCTTGGTGGTTTGAGTGGATACGTACCATTTGCGTCTGGTGTACTGACATGAACTAAGGGACTTTTGGAGATAAATTGACTTTGCTGAAGCAGAAGAAAAGCTTCTCTGAAGTCACAGGCGGAGTTAGCAACGACCAATGGCCATGTACGTATGGCTTGCAAGTACATACGCATCCAAAGCAGACAGTGCATAACCCATACCACTTTCAAGAATAAACATAATGAACGAACATGTCACTTGTTTTTGATTTGTGGTAGAGATGAGGTCTAGGGTGCCGGTTTGAAACCAGATACTTCTCAGGGTTCCGGTTCCCACATTGTATTGGCTTACTTTGGCCACAAACTTCCAGAACTGTATCCAGTACTTATGGTACTTCTTTCTTGTCTGAACTTGTCCTGTTGCCTAAGGATATCTGACCTGTGATGAGTCTTGGGTAGCTCATTTACGAAAAGTGAAAGGCTCCTGTTACAACCCCCGTCCTTTGTCAAGCTCGTCAATTCTGTTATCTATAGTAACGTAGGGGGGCCACAGCTCTTCAGAGTTCAAGATCACACTGTTCTCCCACATTAATACAGTTTTCTTATTTGAGACATTATGAGGACATTTCCTTCTGTATGCCCCGGGTTTTCACAGTCTCCACAAAGTCTGCTCGGCTCTGTAGGTATTGCAGAAGAATCACATGAAATCTCGCGAGAAAGTGCAATTCGGGCTTTATGAGCTTCCAACGTCTCGAAAAAGACTGGGCAGATCGCCTCAGTCGATAAACCGCCTTCACACGGCAAATATTTTCTGCTAAGAGTGTTCTTTTCCTTCTCTTTTGTTCAGTTCCCGTAATTTCATGACTGAGGATTTCGCTCTCATAAAAGGCTTTCTGACCCCTATCCTCATTTGCTCGATTTGCATTGTGAGAATTTGAGTCGGAACATTAGCACCATTTCTCTGATATATCTGTTTTTGATCCAACGTGGAAGGGATCTTTCGGTGTCAGCGACCCAAACTCACACAGTGCCCGAGACTGGTGTTAAGGATTTGGGACAGATATCCAACTTCGAAGCAACCCGATCAGGTTCAATGGAATTAAACAGAGCCGCCGAAGCCGCTCAAAAATTGTTGGAAGAAAGAGCGCCATATTGAGCCTCTTCGAACATTTCCAATATCCAACTTGTCGATCGGACACCTACCCGCACGCATTGAGCGTAGGGATAGCCACCATAGTCTGTGATTTAGACTTTCAACTGACCGGGGAACCAACATTGGAAATGCCCGTGCCTGTTCTAAATTTGCTGTGAGGTTCATTACTCGAGGCAAAGACAGAATGCATACTGGCAACTAGGTCATCAGAACCACCATGCTCAAACAGAACGCCGAAAACTGCAATACCTCTGAAATATCATGGAACCCTCTGAGCTGCTTCTTAGTGATTGTACTTTGGATCGATGATATTTCTGGAAAGTGTTAGGACAATGACAACAGCATTAGGGGCGTAAAGTAACTTTCCAACAACAAAACGTTAGTTTGAAATCTTCACAGAAATATCTTTGCACTCCTGACAATCACCCAAGTTACCCGTGCGGCTAGGGTTGGGACAAGGCGAATACCCGCAAAGCCATAATCATTCAAAAGCGACCTGGAATAGTCACCTAGATGGACCTTTGTGTACAAAGTTTAATAGTCAAGATTGATACCGAGGAACTTCCTAGCCAGTCCTAGATCTTGCATGTTGAGAGTTTCACTCAAACGCATCTTTGCAATAGCATCTCCATTGCATTCGCGCTAACAATCAAAAGATCACTAGCTTAAAGAGCTAAAAGAATGGAGCTCGATCCTTTGTCCTTAGATAGTAGGTAAGGCTCGTTAACGCAAGAAAGGTATCCCTGAGTTTTCGATTCTCGTCTCGTTCCAGACATAAGACGCCTGCGTCAAGCCATAGAGTGACTTCTTGCGCTTATGCACGGATTCACCTTTCTTCTTTGACGCGGAAAAGCCAGGTGGCTGTTTCATGTGCATTTCCTCCTTCAACACACCATTAAGAAACGCAGTCTTAACGTCCATCTGCATCACATACCTCGGAGCTAGAGCGAATACTAACCTCAAACTTGTGTGTTTGATCGCAGGCGAGAAAGTCTTTCCATGTTAAATGCTTTCTACCTGAGTGAAACCTTCCGTTTCAAGTCTCGCCTTGAAACTCCTCCAAACGGCAACCAATTGGCTTCATTACCTTCTCAAGAGGAACAAGATCGAATGTCTCATCGCATATGAGATACCCACCCGCGCGTCGTTTCATCAATGAGATCATAGCTCACACACTTGATAGATGTGATCCATTCTCTTATTCCCGGATCAAAAGCTTCGGGTAACACGAAGGACCGAGCCTGTGATCACCACATGTTGTTCTGATGCCCCGAATGAGAACACGGTGTCATCAATTCAAAGGGTCGTCCGAACCACCCATAAATGATTTTTCGCTCTTCACACTTTGCTCTCAGATACAACGGGGTCTCGAATTCCTAGCATAGATTTCATAATGGCTTAAAACAAAACCTTAAACCAAATCGTGCAGCTGGCCGTGAACGAGTCAACCTCGCAAGTGTTTTTGGGTGGAGTACCCTCCGAGGCCAACTTTAAGACAGTCCCGAAATGGTTGTTCCAGATCATCACGCTGGCCACTGCGAAAGTGGTGTGGTCGGTGCTCTGTTTCAGGATGAAACACCTCTGAAATCCCCACAGACTCTTCCACGTATGTGGACTAGGTCGTTGTGAACACAGGCACCCGTGGGTCGCTCAGTATGGTGGCGGACACGAAATCCAAACTCGGCCTGGAGCTACCGGTGAAACTATCAAAATTTGACATTCTTGCATCAAATGTCCCGTCCTCGATTAAGTTGAAACATTAACAGCACGTTCATTGAGGCTCTTGTGGCGAAACAACCTGGTTCATATTCTAAATGCAATTCCCAATTCCATTTAAACGACAGCCCTTTTAAAAAGGCGCCTATAAAGTATGTAGTATCAAAAGACTCGTCTCACCCCTAACTAACTAACGCGTTCCTATCACAATGTAGCACATATTCCGGGTTCTTGCCCACGGCAAATCTCTTCTTTGTATCGCACTCAAGACACGTCAACACCAAAACATCGGCCTGCGGGCACTTCTCGGGTGTTTTCAGCGAGTTTTCTACCTCGGCAGAAACAGTCAAACCTGGAATTAGAAGCGAGCTACATTTCTTGCACATCTGCCGTTTCACATGGGGCAGCATCCGCAAAACTGTACGTTTTGCCACCAAATCAACGCTCCGCAGCATCATTCTGGACAAGGCAAAATGGCCGTGGCTGGCGTGGAAAGCCGATGCCTGGAAGAGAAACGACGTTCGAGCATAGTGGTCTTTCTGCACCTTTGGTGTCTTGACTTGCTTGCCCATAATATATAAGGAGATATGGTTAAAGTAGAGAAAGTTATTTTCGGTAATTAGTCTGGATTCTACCGGGCAGTCATGTCCTGGGACTTCACAATAATGGGCGATTAGTATATTGGATCATCGAAGCAGAAGGCAGGGCGCAGTGGTCGAGGGAAGGTCACGTGACTTTATCATCAAGGGTGTTGAAACGACCAAACTCGGGCAAGACTCGTGATTTTCATTTCAAAAATTCTGCCAGAATTTAAATTAAAAAAGGAAAATTGAAAGTTCATTGAAAAATCACTGTCGTGTGACATTTTAGGGACCTCCACCGAATCTCATAGTACAGTGCGCGTGCCTTCGGTGTATTGCAACCAGTTTTGAGACGCATCGTGAATTCATCGTAAATTTCGTCAAGTAAAGGATTTTTCGGTTTCATAGCTACGATATCGACAAACCCTTCGTTAGTAATAAAATTGTAAAATCTCACGATAAACTTACGATTTTCCTGCATATTACAAGGTACACGATGTGTATCAGGCTGGGTCCGATTGGGTGGTTCCATAGAAATCAAAGGAACTCAGAACATAGACTTTTGGGACTACAAAAGGTCATACCGCGTTCGCTGATCACCAAGACACTCGAGGAAATGTACTATACAGAAGTGGATGCCTTGAGAAGAAGCTTGCTGTAGAGGGCCTGCTCGCTCTTACGCTTGATGAGTGGAAAGTCAGTAATCAAAACAAGCTTTTGGGGATCACATTACACTTACTTGGTAGTTTCGTTGAAGTCAGGGATTATGGAGTTGTTTGTGAGGTGCTGGAAGTAGAACTCATATCAGGAGGGGTATTTGTTATCGTTTGCCAGGACGTTGTCAATAGTTTTGCTTTGTAAAGTCGTATTTTATCTATTACGAGAGATAATGCCTCGGTACTGAGCGTTCAACTTGACCAATTCAAAACATAAAACGTCAAATTTGTTGGTAATATACGATACGCCGGTCAAGTTTTGAATTTGTCCACCATATTCTTTTGCATTACACGCTTTTCAAGAAGTAGGATTCTGAAGCGTTTGTTGAGAGCATTCGGGAAATTGATAAAACATCTCCCTTTCTTAAGGATTTTTCAAATCCAATGAAGTCACTTCCCAATCTCATTTGAAAGCTTGTAAAAGGCGGTCGCAGTATATTGTTTCTTCAGACAACGTTTGAACACCAGGCCGAAACACGAAGATTGAGAGACAAAAATCGTAAAGGCCCGGAAACTTTGATATTGGAGAGTGAAACTCGCTGGCTTTCGATAGAGAAATATTTCAGGGGGGTTCTTCATCTCAGAAAGAAATCATCTATGTATTAGCCCAAATTGGGCGCTTCGATAAGAACGACCAAAAGCATTTAAGTCTCGAAGGTTCCGAGACTAGCGAACTCGACTGGAATACTTAATGAAACCGCAGTTTGAAAATTTTTGAAGCCCCAAACCTTCATCGACAAGCCAACAAAGAATATACTATTGGCTTGACCACACCTTACGTTCAAAATCTTCTCGAGAACGTTAGGGGTTTGAACACAGAACTGCTGAAACACTCAAATCCGTATCTTTCCCGAGGACTCATGCTTCTTCCACAAAGCTTTATGAATATCTTCCCATCTATGAAAAAGATCTTGGGGACATAATCCCAGACTCAAGCTCATGTTTTTCGAACAGATGAGTTTTGCAGGGGATATCAATTGGAGGCTGGAATCTATTTGCAATTTGTTTATTACCCTATACAAACAATTTGAAAAAGAATGGGAACCTTGAGAAGCACAGAACGAGCCTCAAATTCAGCTTATCGCTAAGCGTGATGGCTCCGGCTGCTTTCTTGAAGACGAACTTTTTGACGATGGGACGAGCTTACGTCTCATTTGAGGTCAAAGAGAGAGCTGAGAATCAAACAACCCAACAACTTTTATCGAGCTCAAAAAAAAAATCCTGTGCTTTCTAAGATGGCCAAAGACTTTCTAGCGATTACAGTTATGTCTGCGCCTTATGAAGCGTTATTATCAAAAGTGGGCAACGTGGTACAAAGAAAAGAAATATTGCTGGACTCGTTTGAGGTAGCGGTCAAGGTGTTTAGCCCAAATACGCCTCAGACCCCGGGTTCAAACCCGGACGACACCAAATAAAAATTGGATCTGCGGTATACACTTAAAAAAATCAAGTGGGTTAAGGTTTTCTAAAGAATATATAGTTTTCGCCCACGGCTAAGGTAATCGGCATCCTTCAATAGAAATATGCTTCCTTGAAAATAAAAAATAAATTTGGGAAGTAGAACAAATATGTTGGTTTCTTAAAGTATCGAGCTTATTTTGCCGGCTTTCAGAAGATTTTAGGAGAGATCGAAGACATGGATGAAGACCTGGGGAAAGACCTGGGTGAAGGGCTGGACGGAGAAAAAGAAGTGCTGGATGAAGAGCTCTTTTGGCGAAAGGAAGCAGGTGAATATATCAAAATCAAATGTTAAACAAATTGTTAAAATTAACAACCATCGTGTACAAATCGTGGTTATCATGACGTAAAAGAGAGATTGAGAGAGGCTCGGTGCGCAGTTTTGTTGTCCATGTTAAAATTTGTGAAAAGACGGACAGCTTCAAAACATATAGAATTTATCGTGAATCCTAACGATTTCTTCGTAAACGATGAAATATAGCAAATATTTACGATGTTTACGATTGTGATGGGTCTGCCATCGTAAGGTGTCGTTAAGGTGTTAACGACATCTACGACGCAACACTGAGTGCAACACACCCTCTCACCACCGCCGTAACTTCGAAAGAAACCGAATTACAAGATCAAGACATACAATATAAAATCCCCGACTCTTAGAGATCGCGAAAAAACCCTCCTTCAGAAAACATCAACAACCACAACCACCCAAATTACCTGGACCTGCATATACGCCCGCTCTCCGCTATACCTCTACGCTCCAACTCTACATACTGTGAACGCCACCAAGTGTTTTCCATATTTCCGTACCCCAAACCGCCACACACTATAATTTGCAATGAGCGGCTACGACAGTGCATTGTCGATTTTCTCGTATGTCTTTCCAGGGAGGTTCACCTCGAGAACCATACTACGGAGGAGAGGGATTGCCACTCGCAGAGCTGATAGCTTAGAGTCACCACAGATTACCTGAATATCAGCAAAATTGCCTTTTTTTCGATCCTTTACTAACAATTTTAGTCCCGATGGCCATGTTTTCCGTATGTTACTTTTGCGTTTGTTGTCAAAACTTTTTAATGGTTTCAATGCTCAAACTCTCAGCAGCTATAAAGGGAATACTCATTGAACTAGCATCGACCACGTGATGATCGAAGACCGTGTTTTCAAGAAGCGAGTAAGTCTTTAAGTTGCCGTCCACACTTCACGCTTGAGACGGGAATCTTGCGTTATCAACCACTCAAAGAAAGCTCCTGGATATCACATTCCACCAGGTATAGTGGGTTTCATTTCTCTCCAAAGCTGACCAAATATTTTGGATATTCTTTATTTTCCCTCTCACTTGACTAGGCTGTTCGCATGGATGAATTGATGTTTGACGGCGGGTATTCCAGACGATTCTTTCTCACTTGAGCCAGCCCCAATCACTAGCGGCCCAATGACCCTTAAACTGGATACTTAGTATTAAGACGAGCGCCACCATGTACTTTCTCGTCCATCAACCAGGTCCCGTTACATTCTTTCACCACTTACCCATGACAGTCACAGCCCCCTCAAACGAAACCACAAAACTTTTCCCATACTAACCCCTTTAGAAGTGGAATACGCCTCTGAGGCTGTCAAACGTGGCACATGCGCCGTCGGCGTCAAAGGCGCAGACTGCGTTGTCCTCGGATGCGAAAAAAGAACCACGTTAAAACTCCAGGATCCGCGGATCACGCCGCTGAAAATCTGTAAAGTCGACAACCACGTGTTGTTGACATTTGCCGGGCTCAATGCCGATGCACGGATCTTGATCGACAAGGCCCGTGTCGAGGCACAGTCGCACCGCTTGAACTTGGAAGACGCGGTTTCCATAGAGTACCTTACTAAATACGTAGCAGGCGTGCAGCAACGGTACACCCAGTCCGGAGGTGTACGTCCGTTCGGCATTGCCACCATGATTGCCGGATTCGACCTGAACGACACCGTGCCCAAGTTGTACCAGACGGAGCCTAGTGGTGTATACAATTCTTGGAAAGCGCACGCGATAGGCCGGTCTGCCAAAACCGTCAAGGAGTTTTTGGAGAAGAACTACGAGGCTGGTGCTAGCGAACAGACCACGGTGAAATTGGCGGTCAAGTCGTTGTTGGAGGTGGTGCAGACCGGGGCCAAGAACATCGAGATTTCCGTGTTGAAGCCCAACAACGTGATCACCCAGTTATCGATGGAGGAGATTGCTAAATACGTGGAGGAGATCGAGGCTGAAAAGCAGGCCGAAGCTGAGAAAAAGAAGAGCAAAACAAGAGAATAGGGGGCGCTGAGGTGGTGTATAGACGAGTAATATATCATTATATCATGGGCCTGCGGGCACGGGGAAAGCAGAGTTGATGAATGTTTGGAAGAAGGGTCGAAAAGGTATTTCTTCTCTTGCTGGTCTGCTTGTTTGATTGGGTGAGCCATGTTGTTGTGCAATGGATATTATATCTTGCGAGGCTACAATGTCTGTTTTAGAATGTACCTGTTTGTTCAGGTGATTGATTTGTGACAAGATTCAGCAGTGGCAAGGCCGTCTATTTTAACTACATTCAGCCGTGTAGATGAAATCAAGGGCTTAAATTTTAGGTGTGGTTCTTGAATAGTCTGAGCAATCACTTACACCAAAGTGCCTCCTTGGTACAATGACCGATGGCTTCCAACGCTCAAACGTGTCAACATCAAAAGCAATTTTTTTGCATATCTATTGGCTTGAGACACTGGAATCGATGTGTGGGGAATATACATGAAGGCTGAGTATAAGCATTACCTCTATATTCTCATCTGGAAAAGACCCAACCCCGACAGAATACCAGATTGACGTGGTTCCCATGGTTTCCCATCAAAAGGCCGGTGGAAAGGAGCCAGCGAATTGATTGACAATGACGGAAGTAGTTCCCCGACCCTGTTGCCTGACTGCTCATACTTTGAGAGCCAGGTGGTATAGTTGAGAATTCTGTGAGAACTGACCGTCAAGATATGAGTACCGTGACACGGATGGCTCAGCTTGAGAGTCCCAGAAATACCAAAGATACTGAAAGGGGTGTCTCTCATATCAATGAATACTCTTGATATCCGGTGACTCGTCCTAAGAGGCAGCTGAGATTGGACTGGGAAAGCAATTGCGAGAGAACCCTGCTGCAACAGTAAGGTTATACTTTGCAATTTCACCCATTTTCTATCCAATAGCAGCCCTTGAGAACATCTTCAACAGACCCCATTCCCTGAAGCATCATCCATTGTTGGTATACAAGGAGGTATGACTTCACCCGGGGTTTAGTCATCTGTTGGTCCACAATACGATTCTCCGGGTATCTTAATGACCATACATCGAATCGATACCCTCGCTTGAAACTCGTCATTCTTTGTCGCTCCGATGATTTGAGAAAGGCTTCTCAATGTGCCTGGCTTTTTCACAAAACGACTCAGTAGCCCCCACTTCCCCAAACAGTGGAACAACAAAACTCCGTTGATCTTCCAATTGGAATCCTTTCCTTTTATATATGGAAAAAACTGAAAGAGGCTTCTTTAAGAAAGTGTGGAAGCGTGACCTTGATTGGTGACACGGAATCGCTTGATCTTCAAGATCATTTCCAAAGGGCATATACTTCTGTTGAGGAGCTCGAACGCAAGATCCCCGGCTTTTATGACCACACTGTCTTGAGTCTCTTCCATCAACTCTCCCCCAACATCAAAAGAATTTGCAATATCAGCTGGCAGCAGGGTGTACCGATTCTAGTGGGCCATGATGACAAATCTCGAGCCACGCTCTAGTAAGACAAGTGTTCAACAGCTCAAAGAGATCAAAATTATGCCAGAGGATGCGCCAGAAATTCTGCTAGCAATTTCCTGGTGTTCTTGAGTCTCAGCAATGAAAAGAGCCTGAGGATCACATATCTCAATGAGCTAAAGAATGGTGTAACACTAAATGAAAGATGAACAGTGGCCAAACATATCTAGAGCAAAAAGAGTCAACTCCATATATCTCAAAAGGAGTCAGAGATTCTGCTCGTCCAAAACATTTTCAAAGAAGAAAGCACTAGCAAAAAGGTCCGGGTTCCAGCCTTTGTCACACCATTCGGTCAATTTGGTCAGTACGCATGGAGGGTCATGCCGTTCGGTCTCACTAATGCTCTGCCGACATCAACATCTCATAAGCGATTTCTTCCACCGCATTCTTCAAAAGTTTGTCGTGGTGAACCTAGACAACATCCGTGTATACTCAAAGACAGAAGCCGAGCACGCAAAGCACTTGGACGTGTTGTTGAACATTCTTTGTGAACACCAGTTGATTGCAAAAGCCAGCAAGTGCTTTAAATCTTCAGTCCCTCGGGCACGTTCTTCGCCCTGACGAAATGTTTCCCGATCCTGACAAGATCAAGACCATCGAGGAGTGGACATGCACAAAGCTTCCTCGATCTTACTGGGGTTGCAGACGCTTCATCTCTCATTACTCCAAGTACACTGCATGCATTCATGACTAAAGTGCCGCTAAAGTGCCGTGGACACCGAAGCATCAGCTGATTCTCATCTTGCGGCTGCCTGAGGACACTCTTGTGCTATTCACGGATGCTAGTGGGTACTACATAGGAGCTGCGTTGAACCAGAGTGATGCCCCCAACATATTGCGTGGAATCGTAGCACACAAGTCTCGGAAATCCAGAGTGCTGAGTTAAACTATGATGGAGGCCACAAAAATGTTGTTGCCGATTGTTTGAGCCGCAAGGACGTTGAGTCTCCTCAGGACGGGTGCTGGACAGTTCACACGTGAAGACGGTTGAACAACTCAACCGAATGTTGTTTGCTGTCGACATCACACCGGAACCAGCACAGCTGACTCGACTATTCATGAAACATCCGTGATTATCGAGTGAAATAAGCGGTTGCAGCCAGAATTGCGCGTCGCGGTAGCCGAGCGGGCCGGTGGCCGATCGCGGTGTGATACACTGTACCACCAGGAAAGTATGTGCAAAATCCGAAAGGCAAGCACCGGATCCTAGACGAATGTGAGAAAACCACGATGCAGAAAAATTTCCATGTTCTTCTGGCGACAGAAGAGAATAAAAGAAGAATCTCATGTGATACTCCAATACTGGGTATCCAACGAAATCACCAAGAGTTCTCACTCTTCATTCGGTACGTGGCGCACTAGAATCTCTTCGTATGGTAGAAAGAAGTGTTTGTCACTGACATTGGATGGACCTGAAATCAGCGTGTTTTTCAACTTTTGAGGCATGACCGACTTCATATAATTGACAAAATTGGTTCTCTCTCGTGCATCGGGATGATAAAATCGGGGTATGCCCTCGTTAACATTGTTCCGTCCTCTGGTATATCTGAGCAATAGCTGCA
Organism: Metschnikowia corniflorae; assembly: GCA_030581935.1. Lineage (NCBI taxonomy): Eukaryota > Fungi > Ascomycota > Pichiomycetes > Serinales > Metschnikowiaceae > Metschnikowia > Metschnikowia corniflorae. The sequence goes on from JAKTWD010000681.1 coordinate 17,371, forward strand.
GTCTATAATCCGCAAAGTCACACGGACTTATATCGCTAGGTAATCCAGAGAGAAGAACATCTATTTCTTTCAAAAATGATCTTCCTGGAGGAAGCTCGCCATCTCTGTATTCGTCGTAGTCGATGTCCGCGTCCTTTAGTCTTTGAAGAAGCAGCACTTTGGAGTTGATGAGATCGATGTCAAATTCAGTTATGATGCGAGTGGTCAGTCCGGGCACCTCCACCATATATCAGTCAGATTTTAGATGGTACCAGTTGGATAGATAATTTAGCAATATTTGAGTTTGGATAATTTGTAGGTTATAGCAATTTGGTAGTGGCGGGGAGGAGCTTGGGTAGTATGGGGGAATGGGTGCAAAAAAGCCGCGCACGTGGCCATTGGTGTTTGTATGTGCATGCCAATTTTACACTCGTGTATAAAATTGCATGTTCGAGATTGAAAATCATGACAGTCATGCATGCGAGAGGTTTTCAATGGACATCAACACAGACTGTGGAACACCCTTGGAATAAGCTTCCTTTAATAGAGTGTACGAGAACGTAGACGTATCTCAGAATTCGACGGGTCATGTCTCGGTACTCGTCTTCGGCTTCTCTCATACCCTTTTTAACGTTCATCACACTTGCTTTCAGGTAAGTCAAAAGCTAGCGTCTTCAACAAAAGTATCGTGAAGATGTGCAATCTCACTCTGCCACCGCCTTAACGAGACATTCTCTACCAAGAGACCGGTAGTAGAGAAAATTCACTTATCTCCACTGCAACTCTTTGAGGTCTGTGAGGCAAAATCCAATGAGCATGCGATCCTGTTCCTTCCTGTTCCATGAAGTTCCTTCCTGTTCTTTCCTGTTCTCTCCTGATCCTTTTTGTTCCTTCCTGTTCCTTCCTCTCCAGCACATATTGACAGTCTTGCCCTTTAAACAAACCTTTCAAGACCACCAAACACTAGTACCTCACTTCTTGCCCTTCTTCTTACCCCCTTTGGACTTTGGTTCAGCTTTCCGCTTGGCAGGGGTCAGCTTCACAACGGTAAAAAATCCATCCAACCGACCTTGAACTCCGCCTTTGAGCCCCTTCTTCAACTTTTCGGCTCCGCTTCTGATTCGGTCTTCACTGAACCCCTTGTCCTTCACCATGAACTCGATGAGGCCATCGAGGTTCGGCTCTGCCCACTTGAAATCAAGGTCATCGTTCAGAAGCAACTCCGGGTTCATGAAGAGCTCTTTCGCTTCCTTATAAGGCCAGTTCTCCGGAACCTTGTACTTTGTCTTTTCCTGGTTGTTGTTGATCCACTCCACGATATTGTCCAACGAGCCGTGCTCTTTGATCAACTTGTACGCAGTGACGGGCCCGACGCCTTTGATTGTTTCGCAGTAGTCGCATCCGAGCAAGATACACATATCGACAAAGGTCGACTTGTCCATGCCCAAACCTTTCAAAACCTCCTCGTACTGGATCTGGTCAATCGGAAGTTTCCTCGCCTCGGCAACCGTCAAATGCCTCAACAAGAATTGAGGCTCGTAACAAAGCGTATCCATGTCCTCTGATGCGGCCGCAAAGACCTTGCCAGTTCTGGCTAGTTCTGCACATTGCGCCTCGGCCTCGGACGGAGCATTCACATACGGAATCCCCATCAACTCCAACAATTTCTTCGCCTCTGCATTCTGCGCCTTCGACGCTCTGACGGTTCTCTTCTCGTATTTCATCAACTCTTCCACCGTTCCAGTCTCCTTCAACTCCGCTATCTGTTTCTCGGCTTCTTCGCGTTTCAACAATCTCTTCTCCAATTCACCACCTTTCAACACTGGTGGCTTCCCGTCAAACACATACAACGGCTTGATACCATTTTCGACCATGCGAATGGTTCGGTAGAACATACCCAGTAAATGTGAAGTTGTCTCGCCATCCTCGCTGGTTAATTGTTGGCCATCCTGTTGACGGACCGCAATGAGATACTGGTACAAACACATCGAAGCATCAATAGCCACTTTTCTTCCAAAGAGATTTTTCATGGTGAACTCCTTGAAAGCATCCGGGGCGTGCTCTTTGATGAGCTGATTAAGTCCTATACAATGTTAGTTAAGTTCGGTGTAATATGCCGAGACCATTAGGAGGAGATATTCTCGGTCGCAAATTCAAAGATTTTCCATGTCGACTCACATACCTTTCACACCCATCCTGATTGCTCGTTTATATCGTGATTTGTAAGTTGAAAGTGGTCGATCGCACTTGTTTCATGATGGTGGGAGAGACGCGAAAAACATCTGTGTTATATGCCAGACGCGTCTTGTTACGCCAATCCGATTAAAGGTGCTCGAACCTGAAAGTCCACTCACCATTCGATGGGTTGTAGTGCTGGAAGTCCGCGTTGGGCAACGACTTCAAATTGTTGATGTGTTTTATCACCAAAGGGTCCTTTGGATCGCAGATTTCCACCTTCGTATTTTTGAGCAAAGGAAAGCATCCCTCCAACGTCACCTCCGCAGGCATGTTCAATCCTTCACCGGGCTTTGGGTGATCATTGTCTGGATACACCAAAAGACTTCTCGTATCGATAGTCACTATATTGCCACAGATATCGTCCAAATTGAACGATGAAAGATCCACTGGCTTTGTGAACTTAATCACTCCGAAGAATTTGCGTCCAACTTTGAAGTTTTCAATAGACCTCAACTCTGCCAATGATTTTTTCTTGAGCACAGGCAAAGGGGGAGACGTCCAGTACCCTTCGGCATCAATGCTCTCCGCGATATTGTACTCGATCGAAGGCTTTTCGGCGACATTTTCCTTTTCTGTAACAGCAAAAGCAACTTGCCTAGGAGGATCTGCTTTCAGTTGCTGTACTTCAATCTTGTCCCTTCCTCTAGAGCTCTCGATAACAAGATCCCTGTAGGACTTCTTGGGCGCGAAAATGGCCGACCCCATGATTGCCTTGTCCACATCTGCATCCAAGAGAGAATGTTTGCGTAGCATTGTGTTGTTCAAAGATTCGGAACGAGGAAGGAGCGGGGTTTCCTGGGGTTTCACGACTTTTTCCGCTCTGAACAAAGGCTCAACTCTGTGTGCGCTTCTCAAGCTAATGGTCTTCTTTGCGGGTGGGTTGACCGGAGTTGCAAGAGGAATGTTTGGGTTTCCTCCATTGGCTTGACTTGGTCCAGTAAGACTCTGAAACAAGGGATTGTTTCCGTATGGGTTCTGTGAGAGAACGCTCAAGCCAGAGGACTGGTTTGCCTGTTGCTGTTGTTGAAGCTGTTGCTGCTGATTTTGCTGCCCAAAGAGCGAACCTCCCGAAGCACCCCCAAACAACGAGCCGCCTGTAGTTGTGTTATTTGCAGGTGCGGATTGATTATTAGTGCTGCCAAACAAGCCTCCCCCACCAAGACCACCGCCAATGCCAGTCGCGGGATTGCTGCCGAACAAGCCGCCAGAGCCAGTTGCATTGTTCGTGGACGCGTTTGCGCCCGATCCAAACAAGCCACCCCCAGCACCGCTTGTGGTATTGTTGTTCAGTCCGAACAAGCCACCGGTAGAGCTTTGGGAGTTGTTGGTACTGCCAAAAAGCCCACCAGTAGTGCCCGCGGGCTTTGCTCCAAACAACCCTCCAGACGTATTGTTGTTGTTTTGAGCAGCGCCAAATCCGGTGCCCGCGGACGTTGTGGCGTTGTTGTTTCCAAACAACCCACCAGATGTGCCCGCGGGCTTAGCTCCGAAAAGCCCTCCTCCAGTATTAGAGTTCTGGTTGTTGTTTCCAAACAACCCGCCCCCGCTCGTTTGAGTCTGGTTGTTTCCTCCGAAGAGGCCACCGCCGGTGGTTTGGTTATTGTTGCTGCCAAACCCACCAGTGGTAGTGCTATTATTCTGCCCAAAAAGTCCACCTCCGGTGTTCCCGGCCCCAAAACCCGTGGAAGGTTGATTGTTGTTCAGGCCAAAAAGACCACCGCTAGGGGCTGCTGGCTTGGCCCCAAAGGCACCGCTGGCTCCTCCAAACAAGCCGCCTCCAGTGTTGGCACCGGCGTTACCTCCAAAACCGGTGTTGGTGTTGCTGCCCCCCAAACCACCGCCCGTGTTCGAGCTGCCAAAAAGACCACCGCCCGTGTTGTTAGAGGCACCAAATGGGGAGCTGGCGGCATTGTTGCTGGCGCCAAAAGCGTTGTTAGAAGTGCTGGACTGGCCAAACGGAGAGCTCGTATTGTTGTTTGCTCCAAACGCTCCACCAGAACCAAACGCAGACGTGCCTGCATTGTTGGAGCCAAAACCAGAGGTGGTGTTATTTGCAGCCCCTCCAAAGGCAGAACCAAATGCAGATGGCTTGCTGGCGGCGCCAAAGCCGGTTCCCCCGGATGCACCAAATGAGCCGGAACCGAAGCCGCCGGATGCAGTGTTGTTAGCGGCCCCAAAGGGGGATGCGTTGGCGTTGCTTTGCCCGAAAAGACCCCCCGAGGAAGCCGGCGCCTGGCCAAACCCGCCTGCACCCGTACCGCCGAACCCCGAAGCTGACGGCTGGCCAAAGCCCCCGGCACCTGCAGTGTTATTCGACTGACCAAACGCACCCGCGTTTGTGGCAGAATTGCCGCCAAAAGCGGAAGTTGTAGCGTTGTTATTAGCGCCAAATGCAAAAGAGGACGTCCCGGCGGCGGGCGCAGCACCAAATCCTCCGGAAGCAGCGGTGGTGCCGGTACCGAAACGCCTGTTCTGCTCGTAGTCCTTGAGTCTCAATTCCTCGAAGGAAAAGTTCTTGTACTCGGGCATCAGGGACACATTTTGGTGGTAGTTCGTTCCCGTTGTATCTTTGTCGGTGAAGGGCGTGAACGGCTTGGCTGCAGTCCCGTTATTGACGTTGGGATCGCTCGTTGCGCCAAAGGCCGAGGAACCGGAACCGGCACCACCAAAAGGCGTGATTGAGTTGTTTTGCGGCGTGCCGAAACTGTTCCCAAACGGTTTGGCCGCCCCACCAAAGGCACCGCCGGTGTTTGCAGCCCCAAACGCGCCACCCAGAGCGCCCTGAGCGGTGTTGCCGAAAGGCGACGTGTTTTGGGTCGTGTTTTGCCCAAAAAGAGACCCCAGCTGGCCAAAACCGCCGGGGTTCGAGGGCGCGCCAAAGGCCAGCGCCCCCTGTGTGCCGCCGCCCACGATTCCGCCGGTCAGGCCGCCAAAAGCGCCGGTCCCAGACCCAAACCCGCCCGCGTTTGCTGGCTTGTTCGCTGCTGCGCCAAAAAGACCCGTGCCCGTGCTGTTCTGCCCGGCAGCGCCAAACCCGGTGTTCTGGGTCGTGCCCGCACCAGTATTCCCGAAGGGAGAGCCCCCTGAAGCGTTGTTGCTGGCCCCAAAAGGCAGGGTGCCGGTAGTGCCCGCGCCGCCAAACCCGCCAAACCCAGACGTGCTCCTTCCAAACATTGAAAGCCTGATTCTGGAAACGATAGATGGGACCCTAAGAAATCGGGTCAATTAGAGTGCTGGTGTAGCTGTCAGCAGTTGTGATTTGGAGTAGTTGATGATCGTTGTTGCGCAGATGTTGTGCGATCAGCAGGGTCGTGCGCGCACCGCGATAGTGGGTGAGCAGTGTTGCGCGTTCGCCAAAATTACGCCAAAATTACGCCAAAATTACGACTTACGACTTTCGAGGCCAGCGTATTTCCACCATATTTTTATTGGGAGCCATCGTGATCACCATAGTGATTGTAATCGTGATTCGGGCGTAATTTTTTCGGAATCTTTCGTATCTCTTTGTTTTTAAAGAAACAGATATGCATTGAAGGATGCCGCTTAGCTAAGCCGTGGGCGGGAACTATATATTCTATCGAAACCCTTAACACACTTTACTTTTCCAGATGTGTACCGCAAATTCAGTATTTGGTGTCGTCCGGGTTTGAACCCGGGATTTGAGGCGTATTTTGTTACAGTAAAACCTCGATAAGTGAATATCGCGCTGAATGAATAACCTCGATAACTGCATAAAATTACGTGTAATAATTGCGGAAGCTCACCAAAGATACTCAGAGCTATGAAAAAAATAATATGCAAAACAAAGCACTCAATGTTTCTTTAAAAAAAGAAAAACTCATCGGCAGTACATACGTGGCATTTATTTGATTGACACTTTAACCAAAGCCAAAGGAATTGTACAAAAATACATATTTTTTTTTTATTAATTGACCAAAACTCTAATGGGATCACAAAAAAGAATGCGCACTTAATTATTTTTTTCCAATTCTTAGAGAGCAAATTTCTGGTCACAAAAACTAAAAAAAAAGTAGTTTTGTTTACATAGGTATCATTGTCTCGAAATTTTCTATTATTTTCACCAATTTTCAGGAAATCCCTTCATCAAGAAAACCACCCAAATCCTCGATAAGTGAATATCCTCGATAAGTGCATAAAAGCGCGCGTTTTTATTGTATTCACATATCGAGGTTTGATTGTGACACCTTGACCGCTACGCTTTGTAATTCTTCGTAATTCTTCGTGATGTTTTCGTAATGTTTTCGTAATTTTTCTGCAAATTTTTCATAATCTCACGGCAACAAAAAACCTTACTTCAAATCTAATATATATATATATATATATTTAAAAAAACGGAGACACGTTACCGAAAATTGCCATTGTATGAAAACTACGGTACTATAATTTTCATTAGTATGAGACAGCGATTAGCTAAATTACTCTTATTTGTCGACAACCTCACCGCTAAACACTTTGAAAATATGCTGATAATATAGATTTTTGTAATTACGATTTCGAGACTGTGTTCGCAGAGATCATAGCAAAAGCATCTTGTTTTTGTCAAGGTGAGTGAAGTGTGAAGAAATGAGCTGTTTCGTGCCCAAATAAAGCTGCTCGAAAACAGCGAATCTACCCAATCATCAAAAACGCGTGTACTCAATGGATTTCGTCAAGTTCACATGCATCGACTTACGTCTCGTCATTATCGTTGTCCTTTGCGTCCCTTACGACGCAGACACGCAGAGTAGTGAAAAAGGGCTATGTAGAAGACGGCGTGAGTGAGGCGAGCTTTTCTCCGTCTTTTTTATTTGACCCCCGAGCGAGGAGCATTCGAGCATTACAAAACTCACGGCCGTGAACACGTGCATGGCAGATGCTTCTCCTTAGGGCTACAACCCAATATCTGAACAAGATGTGCAGCAGTGGTTAATGAGCGCCTTACCGGAGAAAGAGCTTAAAAAACCGTGAAAAACGTGAAGAAAGCGTAAAAAAATTGTAAAAATATCGAAAAACATCGGTTTAAAACATCGTTAAAACGTAAAAGTAAAACGTATTACGTTAAATTACAACCTACGAAATAGGAGTCGTCATAATCGCAAATCGTAATCGTGATCTCTGGCGTAAAAACGTAATTTTCATTACGATTTCCGCAAAGTACGCCAGCGCGCAACACTGGTGAACACTGGCAGTGTTACAAATAATTAAAATTGGTGAGTACTTTCTTGCCAGTGATGTGGGAATTCGTAAATCGTCGTAAATATCGTAACGTAACTGGCTACTTAAGATAATTTCTGAAATTTTCGTTACGATTACGATTGTCAATACTTTCGTGATATGAACTACGAATTACGAATTCGATAACCGAGGGGTATGGACCGTCGAAGACAATTCAACACAGATGGTGGGTCCCCATATCAGCGCCATCTGAATCTCTATTCCCTGCGACAAATGATAGTGATACAAAGAGGAGAATTTAGCTGCTGCCGAACTGGCCAAATTTTGGTTTTCCTCAAATACATGGGTAAGCTTCCCAGTTGTGAAAAGAATGATGGAGATCGGATTGAAATCAAGGAGGTGGACTCTGAGCGTAAATATGAAGGCACCGATGAGCTGGCCGAAGAGGCAAGCGGGGTCGGAACGACGCCTCCGAATACTTCATCAAGGACATGAGCAACCTCGAGCTTGACGACATCAGTGATACTAATGTCGAAGAAATCTCCAAGAGCTTTACCGATATCTGGTCAGAAACCTCACTTTCAAATGAGCGTTAAGAATTTCACATCAGGGTATATAGGTGACAAGACTGAAGTGATGAAAAGCTCAGATTTTCTCGACGAATGATCTAGGTTGTTTTCGTTGCGGTACTTTCTAAGAGTCAACTTCATCAGCTCAATCCTCACATGTCGTGTCAACTTTTCGAGCTTGCAAAAGGCCTCGAAAAGTGTATTGAATACTAACAGATTATATAGACCTGGCTGGCTCGGTTCGCCAAGTGTAAGGGCGGTGATACATTATCCGCCAAGACATTTTATTTGGTATAATGCATAACACGAATCGTATAGGAATACGATCGATTTTCATTACGAGTACGATGAAATACGACAAGATCCACAACACTGGTCACTGGTGCAGCGTGAGCAAGTCCAGCCCAACAGTTTGTTTTTCTAGCTGCAATTGTACGTATCTGTGCAGTGGATGAAAGGACGTTCGAGTTTGGGTGAAAAAGAGACAGAAACTCATTCATCAACGACAGTGCAAGATTTATTTATCTGGTACCCCCAACCTCTACCAATTCTGAACCAACCAGAACCACTGCAAACCTTGAAACACCATCCAACCAAAATAACTCCAATCTAGCTCCACATAAACACCCGCCAACACCAATTCACCACATGAAAAAACACTCATCACATCCACATCACACGCCAAACGTCACCACACACTTGTGCCCTATATCCTCCCCACCACCATCTCACTTCTTCGCCTTTTTCGTGAGCATGGACAGGATATCTGCTGCCTGTCGCTTCTTTTCCGCCTTTTCCTTCTTCGCGGCTTCTTTTGCGTTCTTTTCCTCAAACTTCTTCAAATGCTCTTTTCGGTCCTTCGCACCCAAACCCAGAAGTTCTTTTGCCCTGGCCACAAACTCTTCATCATCCGGGGTTTTCCCGTGAAGCCACTCCAAGAGTTTGATTTCCTCTCCGTAAACCGAATCGTCCTTTTCGACGGGCGTTTCAAGAATAATCGGAATGTTTTTGAGGCGCTCATCGTTGGCCACCATGCGGAACACATCAAGTCCCAAGAAACCGTACCCCAACTTCTGGTGCAAGTCTCTGTTTGCGCCCAAAGGTGCCTTGGAATCGTTTAGATGGATCGCACTGAGGTACTTCCAGCCTACGATGTCCTCGTATTGCTTCCAGAAAGCATCCCACTTTTCCTGGTCGGTGATATCGTATCCAGCCGCAAAAGTATGGCACGTATCGATGCAAACACCGATCCTGGACTTGTTCTCCACCATATCAATGACATCTCTAAGGTCCTGTAGATTGGAGCCGATCAAATTGCCATGCCCCGCCATGTTTTCTATGACTATTTTCACAAACAGAGTTTCCTTCATGGCTCTGTTGATGTTCTTCGCCAACTTGGCAAGGGCGTCCTTGAAATCACCGTCCAAACTCAGCCCAGGATGGAAGTTATAGAGGCCAATGTCGAGTTTTTCACATCTCTTCAAGTCGTCCAAAAATCCGCCATATGCTTTCTCCTCCTTTTCGTGGTCCGGGTTGGCCAAATTGATGAAGTACGATCCATGGGGAAGCACATCTGTGCGCGGGTTGTATCCGTATTTCTCGCATAATCGCTTGAATTCTGCGGCCTCTTCGTCTTTTATATCCGGAGACACCCATTTTCTGGGCGATTTCAAGAACAATGCAAAACTGTTGGCTCCGATATCCCTTGCATTGGTAACGGCCTTGCTAACGCCTCCGGCCATGGCCACATGGGCACCAAATTTGTAGGGAGACTCGATTTTCGCATATTTGAAAATTGGCTCGGCGGCCTTCACGGTTTTGGTCACTGCTTTTCGTCTGGAAGCGGGTTAGTATGTAGTCGTGGAGGTGGTCGGTGGAAATAGGGTGTGACGTACGCGGGGGGCATTGTTGATTTTGATGATGCGCAACTATCGATTTGTTTTTTCAATGCGAATTGAACGACGCTGGAAAAACTAGGTATCGTCTTGTGGGTTAGTGTTGAAACTGCAGTGCTGATTATTAGCTGTAAGGTGATTCGTATATATTTTCCGAGTGCGTCTGCTATGTCGCGCATGTGCAGATGGACGCGAGAGATAATCCGGAGTTTTAGCAGTTGAATAAATTAGAAAGAAAAGGAAAACTTTTCCTCGAGATCGATAAAAGTTGCTGGGGGTTTTGACCCTCGACTCTCTTTTGACTCTGAATAGGATGTAAGTTAGTCATACTCATCGTCAAAAGGTTCGTCTTCTTGAAACCAGCCAGAGCTATCACGCTTAGCGATAAGTTGAATTTGAGGCTCGTTCTGTGCTTCTCGAAGATTTCGGTTCTTCTCCGGAGTGTCTGTATAGCGTAAAAGACAGACTGCAAACAATTTCCAATCTCCGAAATGATATCCCCTGCAAAATTCATTTTTTCGAAAACCTTGAGGTTGAGTTTGCGACAAGTACGGTCGCGAGAAAATGTTTCTCACATCCCCAAGAATTTTCTTATTAATGGGAAAGTATTCGTAGTACTATTTTTCTCTTCTATATGTTTGGGATCTGATACTCATTGAGAAAGAGGGAGATTAAATGGTATCTTTTGGCGTGTCTCAAAGCTCAGTGGCATTGGTGGCCCTACTAAGTTCGAACTGGTGAAACCAGGCCCCTTTTGGATTTCTTCTTGTTTAAAGAACACCTGGTGGTACAACTCTGGGAGAGTCATCTCTTTTATGTTGGCGGCATGCTGTGAAAAGACTAATTCTTCGGCTGGGTGGCCTTGTGGGATCTTCAATCGCATTTGGTACATCATAGCAGATCTTGTCAGTACACGAAGAAGCCTTGGTATAATATATCTAGTAGCACGTTGTGCCGCTTAGAGTCGAAGTACAAAGAATCATCGCAAATCCCGTGCAGTAAAGCAGAGTTTGTCCTTTGATCCCAAACTCTGCCCATAAAAGATAAGCTGTTTCGATATCGAGTTAGGGTTTCACCAGTGGGGTAATTCAACAACAACTTCGACACTTGAGTCCACAAATGCTGAGAGCAATCAAATCACATCTCTCGTTACTCTGATTATACTGTTATGGCTCCTTGGTCACTCAGAGTGAAAATCAATGCTGGCTTGTGATACCTAATACTGGATGCTCTGTGTGACACAGTGCACGCCGTTTACTAAACCGTTGGACTTCCGAGCTAATGTTGTATACCGATTAATTGATGCAAATTTCGGTTGTCGGTGTTTACTGTGAAAAAACGTTACCAGCTCGGGTGTGTACACATGTGTATAGTTATAGTTGTGGGCAAGACAGTTGAGGACACTATACGTAGCTGAAAAGCTCGCTTTGTTTAAGCGTAATAAAGATCTTGAAGGTCTTGTTCTCACAGCCGGAAAATAAAAGATACTCGACTGAATGGTACCAACACAGTCGGAACATCTCGATGGTTCCTCTACAATACCTCATTATATCAAATGCCAGGAAACATATGAAAACCTGAGCAATGATAATTTCAACCACATCCCGGAATTTAATCACTTAACACCCTCGCCCACTTCTGACACCCCTACTTCTGGCACGCCCTCTTCTGGCACGCCCTCTTCTGACACCCCCTCTTCTGGCACCTCCGCTTCTGCCACCCCCACTTCTGGCGCACCCACCTCTGGCGCACCCACCTCCAGATCACCCACCTCCAGCTCACCCACCTCTGGCACACCCACCTCCAGCTCACCCACCTCCAGCACATCAACACTCCTCCGATTCTTGACTCTCGGATACTCAAACATCACACTGGGTGGTACCTCAAGCAGAATCGAGGCCTTCTCTATGAACCTCTGCATCCGCATGGCCTCCTTTACGCCCTTCCCCGTCGCTTTCGGCTGCTCAACAAAAGAGTCCATTCTAAAGTGTTGTCTACGTTCAGGATCACAGTAGCTCATCGCCGCAAGTAACGTATAGTAAGCATCATTCGCAGCATTATGGAGCTTGGCGTGGGGGATGTCGACGGCCTGCAATATCCCTTTGAGGGTAGCGCCCCTTTTCCGCGATAGATTGAAGAGCCGCTGAGTGTCCACTTGAGGCATCTCCTCTGAATTCTTCACCCCCAAACGCTGAAGCCATTTTATATCTCCGCCTAGATTATGCCCTATGAGCACCGCATTGCGCTCCTCAAAGTAGT
>JAKTWD010000682.1:0-29436 GCA_030581935.1 Metschnikowia corniflorae
GTCGCCTCGGTAGTAGAACCTTCTACGGGAAGACTTAAGGCTTAAGCGGGGCTGGAAAACGCTAGTTTTCCACGTGAGCTGCTTCTCAACTAGTCTGAGCGCATGAACATTATCTGAGTGCACCTTCATTTCGTTGACTTTGGTACCGAGCTGACGAATAGCTTCGACTGCCTTTGTCAAGGAATCATATTCCGAGTCCTCCTCATCGAAGTATTTACGGATATCCAAGAGCTGTAGAGGGAGCTGCTGGTACCTCGAGTTGAAGGTGCTCATCAACAAAAGATTGCCGTTGACCTGCAACGCCTTCATGCGCGAGTTCAGCCGTATGATCTCGTCCCATTGCTTCATGGCTGTATTCTCTAGTATATCCTCAATCATGGGCATGGCACTCATATACTGTAGAAGCAGACTTTTAGCTGTGTATGCCCACTCACGGTATAATGCTGCCAAAGCATTGATATCTCTTACAAACTTTCCATCGGATACGAGAATCTTCAACAAAGGTGTGTATAAAGACTCCCTGTGAATGGATAGAAGCACCTTTGCCGAAGATAAGATCTTATCCTCGAATTCCCTCACAGAAATCAGAGATTGAGAGCCCATCATCAATTTAGCTAATTTGATGAATTCGGGCCCGGCGATGTCCAAAAAACACTCGGCCCGCTGAATGAAGTTTTGCTCAAACTTTATGAGATCGAAAAGGAATGATTGCTTCTTGGTTTCCGCGAGATCGATGGCCATATCATGCGCCGCAAGTTTCCAGTGACTGGCCCAATCATCCCCAAGCACCAATTGGGTGATGTTTGTGGTGCGCATGAGGTTCTCATGCTCAATCTTTTGGTTCATCGTGCAATGAGACGAGTAACATTTCAAGGCAAACCCCTGGTATCCATTCAGTGTGTGTGTTTTATCCACACAATAGCACGATGTGAGGTCAACTAAGACTCCACTTGTAGAACCATCTAGATTGAATCTGAACTGGCGTGCCTGGTCAGCATTCCCTTCTGGGCCAGAATCTGACTCGAACAAAAGGAGATTGCTTTGCGTGAACGAATCGATAATGCGGTGCACGTTTCTACTAATAAGATCAATAGGGATGTCCTGTTTGTGGAACGCAACAAGCCGCAAAAGCACTTTTTTGAATTCTTTAAGAGAGAACAAATGGTCATGGCTCCATCTTTTGAGCTCAAGACACCACAGATAGATGCTGCTGAGAGACCACACATTAGTGCAAGTGGCGAAATGAAGAGCATTCAAGGCAGACGGCAGAAAGGGGAGAGGCGGTAGCTCAAGTGGCACAGGTGGTAAAGCGTCGTTTTTCCGTCGTATGGTGGGTGTCGCATGGAGTACGTCGTCCAGTTGAGGGGCGAAGAATGAAAGAGAATTCTCGAACGAGTCATCGCATAATTTCGGGAGCTCGGGGAGAATCGTGTAGTCAAACTGAGCACCCTCAGGTTGTGCATTGAAGGAATCGTCATAGTAGTCAAAGCCATCGCTTTCAATAAGACTCCATCTGGGCACTCGTTCCTGATTGTAGTAATCCTCAAATACATTCAGATAATTTTCATCAAAGGGATACGGCCCACTACGGGCGCCCGGGGAGGCACCTGTATATTTTCTGGGCGAAGGCGATCGACTACTTCGGTTGTCGCTGACTGTTTCAGAGTATGTTTGGGGCAGTCTCCCATATAATGAAGCACGAGTAGGTGAGGTCAGAGGACTGGAAAAGTACGGATTTGGCTGCAGTTCCGGAGACGTTGAGGGCAGATTCATGAGTCTGGGCGGCGAACTTCGAAGAAAACGAAAGTCTGGGGCACTAGTTCTGTGTTGAAGGGGGTGAGTTTGAGACACCCTCATGGACTCCTTGTCTGCCAAAGATGGGATCCTCGTGGGGGTCGTGAGGACCGGATTCCTCGCGCCCGGTCTAGATTGCGAGGCCTCATACTCGGTAAATTGGTAATCTTCCACAAAATCGTCCTCATCAGATGAGACAGTGTTCGATATAGGATAGGGCAAGACCACCGACAGCGAGTCTGGACCATGTTTCGCCGGTGTTTCAGGACTGCCTCTATCATAGTACTCCTGAGGCGGTTCTGTTCCAGATTCTACCGCCAGAAATGGCGACGTGCCCTTCTGCAGAAGATTCTGGAATTTGCGTTGTCGATATACATTGCTTTTATGTAGAAGCGACAGTATGTGATTGTCCGTGTTCCCCGCGTGACCACTATTAGTATGAAAAGAGCCCATAGAGTGCCTCTGACGAAGCATCAGGGGGCTGGTTGACTCATTGGGGCTGGAAATAACTGCCTCATTAATTGCCTGCTTAATTGTAGGGGTGTGATATACAGCATCTTCAAAAGGTAGGTTCTGAGGTCCCTTTAAACGCGGACTTTCGTAGGACAAAAGCGATTCGTCAGCAAATTCGTTTGTATTGTCATACTCGTTTGAAGTGTCGAAATCATACGATCTGTTCGCGTTCACGGATACCAGAATCTGGGGTCTTCGAGGGTCAGATAAGTACTGATTCGGGAGCAATTTTGGCGGCTTTTCCGGTGTCAAAAACGAAGCAGGCGGCAGCAGAAACGCCTCAGGCAATGGGTTCTCTCGATCAATTACCTGGTCATCGTCTAGAGGTGGTGGTGGCTTACGCCTTAGAGATCTATTAGCCCCACTCATATCCTGGTGAAGTTGAGGAGGCTGATTTAAATGTAGCTCCAATTTTGATTCTCGGTTACAGAACGAGTTTTCGTGTCAGCCCCGAAGTTTGTGAAATCGTATTTCCGACCAATGTATGCCGTAGTGGTATCAGAAAAGAAGGGTCTGTATTGTCCTGGCCTGTAACATTTGTTTATGTATCACGTGACGTGCGGACTGGGCCAGCGCAACCCCGGATGCAGAAAGTCGCGTTCGCGGGCGCCTCTCGTTGGACAAGTCTGGTTGCAAAATTGCAGGCCACCACAGTGGGAGATGAATTTTTATACATTGGCAATAACTCGTAAATTCTTCCATCAGCTAGGCATAGACACAATCGAGGACAGTGGTAGACCATTATTCTCAATGTACACACTGAACACAATGAGGATATTCTCATCCCGGTTGAAATAATTTGCAACCCTTAGTTCAGATTGTTTATAGAGATGGAAGCAGACTCGTTTAGTCATTGAAATTGATCTTTGATAGCAGACTGACTCCAATGAACACTTGGGCTCGCTAGTGACCGATTTTTAAAAGCGAATAGAGCCCTTACAATGAGAAATATATATGCTTGACAATTTTTGAGTTCATGCAGAATTGTTAGTGGAAGCTGCTCCAAATGCTACTCACGTGGTGCCTTGTTGCCTTGCTAGTGTGAATGGTTAAAATCTCAGGAGCGAATGTCAAATTCATTATCTCTAACATCAAAGAGAAAGATTTTTAGTGGATGGTTGTGTCAATTTCGAACTTAAGCTTGACTTAAATAGCTGTTTGAATAGCCCACGTACTCTGTCATGGGTTGATGAGACTGCGATCTTGAAAGAAATGGCAATCCGCTCCGATCAATTTTGACAAAATAACTAAATCGCTAACAGGTGAGTTTTCTCAAGCTCGTGGCCTCAAGATTCCCCTTTTAAAGTCATATGAGAAGTGCCGTTCGAGGCTTGGCAAATATTTACTCATCGCCCGAATAGCAATAAAAATCTCACAGATCAGGGCTTAAAATTATCAACTAAACAGAGAAAAATCACAGATATGAACTGAGAAAGTACCTTTTCACCCGATGACAATCATGGTAGCCACGGTGAACACACATACAAATATTATCGCAAAAGATACGAGAAGAGAATTTCTCCGGGCATGGTCCTCATGGAACCCTTTCTCCCTCAACTCTTCAGCGAATCCATCAGTTTGTGCAATTATGGAAATCGGCCTCAGTCTCCAGGCTTCCGCTCGAGTATTCATGAAGTTTCTTCGCTCATCTGTAACAAAATACCCATCAAACGCAGAGAGCACTTCGTCCCAAATGGTGTCTTCCAGAAATTCATAAGCCATCAAAAACTCCACAAATGAAGTGATATCGTGGGGTGCGTTTTGCGCCAACTCTGCCCGTCTGTCAATATAAGACGTTAAGTCGTCAGACTCAGGGAGCTTGTCCCTAAATTTTCCCTCGACACAATATCTGTTGAGGGTCCATTCTGAAAAGTCTTCGCTGAGCTTTGAATCAAGGCAATTTCTGAACATGCGCTCGAAGTCGTCCTCCACATGAGCTACGGCTGCAACAATCTCAATTTCATCTCCAATAAACGATGACTTGAAGTCTTCCAAACTTTTTGAACAATATACTCTATTTTCCTGGGACAAAGCAGAGAATGAGTTTTTGAAGTGATAGTAGAATTCTGGAAACAATCCTGGTGTGCACGCTTGAAGCTGATATGGCACCAAGTCCAAATAGTGAAAGGGACTGGATATGTTCATGGAGCCCAGGGATGCAGCTTTCAATTTTAAATTTTCAGTTGAGTCCAAATCTTCCGAGTACGACTTGTGGGATATGTCTTGTAAGGCAATACTCTCTAAATCATTCTCAGATAACGGCTGGTACCTTCCTTTTTGGGCATTCGTATAGAGGAGTCTTCGAGGCAACATTTCTTATGTGTCAGAAAGAGCTAAAAAACGTCCTCCGGGTGAATTCAACATTCTTCTTCAATCCAAGCTTATTCCTATAGTAAAGTCGTGTGCCTTTTTATAAGTTTGCGGGGTCAACCGCAAACGGCAAGTCCAGCTTCGTGCTCCCCTATGTGTACAACCTGCTGTCTCTTTACATGGCTCGCAATCTAGATTTGCATGGCCTCTGTTATTATATTGCTCAGTTTATGTCCAGTAGAGTAATTAGTATTGGCCTCTAATCCTTTTTGATCGATTGCCAAGACTTATAAGGTAGCGGAATCTACTTCATTCATTATGATCCTCTCTGTTCATACCACGGATATAAAAAGCTGTGTAGATTGCATACAGGGAATTGAGAAACATAGTGAGTTTGAAGAACCCTTTCCTAGTTCCACCATGTCGGATGAGCAGGTTCATGTGAGACTTACTCGAGGCGTGTGTCAGTTTGATTTCACTAGTCAGATTTACCCTTCCAGAAGGATACTGATTATGAGCTTGACTTCTCAGCAGCGACCATTATTTAATTACAACACTCTGTTTTTCTGTATAGTGCTTATCAACCTAAATTAGGGCTACAGACTTTTAGACAATTTTGAGGTAAAGAACTCTTTTTTTTGCCGATATCACAAAACCAGCTCAGCAACAGAATATATGATTAAAATATACACCACTTTGTTCAGAGAAGCCCTGGCCCCAATAGCTTGTATATGCATCAAGTCGTAGACCCGCGTAAACCCATACAAAGAAGACGCGCGTAGATGCGTTGAGCTCCTACGCGTAGCGTTCTATTCCCATTCGCGTTAATTCGATTTTACATAGTACACAAATACTTATCCGCCAGTAGATATGTACTCAGAGACAGTAACAAATCTTATCTCGCAAGGCGCAAAGGCGTATTCTGGGAAAGACTATGAGCTTGCGGCTACTAGTTACGCAGACGCGTGTGCTGCGTATAATGAAGAGCATTCTGTGGACGACCCGGATCTTCTTTTGCTTTACGGAAAAGCACTTTTCCAAAACGGTATTCTGAAGTCGAGCGTCATTGGTGGAGTCGAAGCTGTGGGTGTGTCAGAGAAAAAAGAAGAGGAGAATACCGGCGAAAACGACTCCGAGGACGAGGAAAATAGTGGTTTCCAGTTCCACGAGGGTTTTGCCGAGGACATCGGTGAGGAAATCGATGAGAATGCAGGTGAAGGTGAGCTTGAAAATGCCGAAGAAGAAAGTCCGGCCGACGGACATGAAGAAGGAGCGGACAACGGCGAAAATAATGCTCCAGAAGAGGAACAGACGGATTTCGAGGCGGCATGGGATATCCTCGACCTCACGCGGGCGCTTTTCGAAAAGTTGGTCGAAGATTCTCCTCAAGAGGAAATCGAAACTCTTTCTGTGCCTTATTTGGCCTCTGACGATGAGGAACCCAAGCTGAAATACGTTGCAACAGTGAAGAAATTGTCTGAAACGTACGACCTCCTAGGAGAAGTTTCCTTAGAAACGGAAAACTTTCCTCAAGCAGCGGCGGACTTGGAGTCATGCCTTGCCTTGCTTGTGAAGTTGTATGACGCCAAAACATCCCCTTGGGTGTCTGAGTCTCACTATAAGTTATCATTAGCACTTGAGTTTTGCGCCGAAGACCCCGAGGCAAGGGCCAAGGCCGCTCTGCATGTAAAGCTGGCCATTAATATTGTTAACGCACAAATCGAGACGAAAGAAGACATGGGCGAGGCGAAGAAAACGGAAAAAAAGGAGTTGTTGACGGACTTAGAGGAGCGGTATAGGGAGCTCCAGAAGGACCCTGAACAGGAGGTGGAGGCTCAGCAAATGGATGTGATAAAAGGTCTCTTGGGTGAGGTTTCTGCAGGCGGGCCATCAGCGGCTCAGGCTTTGACAGAGGCTTTAAAGAAGAAAAGCGCACCTGTGAACGATCTTTCTATGATGGTGAAGAAGAGAAAAGCAAAGCCAGGGAATGTGGAGACAAAGAAGGCGAAAAAGGAGTAAAACTAAAAAGGGAAGTTTGATCGACTAGTGCACGTGATGTTCATTAATCATCTTACAGTGAGCGTACTTGGTGTACGAGAGATCACCAGCACAATGAAAGTATACTGATTCTTTCAGTTTCTCGACAATTGATAAAACCGAAAAATTTCATTTCATACTAAAATCGAAATGTCTTCAAAAATTATACCAAATGCTAAGCAGCCGGAAAACATACCGTGTGCACTCCCTCATCAAAACACTTCTTAGTTATCTTCGCATCGAGTCCATCGCTCATCTCCATTCTCACCAGATCAACTTTAAAATGGCACCAGAATCCACCCACAACAAACAAAAAAAGAACAGGAGAAGAAAAAAGAGAAGAACTGAGGATTTCTCCTCGGATCTGGATTCAGACTCTTCAACCGGGCCTGGGAATGACAACGTGGTAAACGTTAAACAAGACCAGAACCAGGAACAGGACCAATCTGAGAAACTTTCACAGGTGAATATCGATGATATGGACGTTGACTCCGATGTAGAGGTAGAAAAGGATGAAGAGGACTCACTCATTCCAAAGGAGCTCCAGGAAATGATAGACAGTGTGAACTTCACGGTCATCAACAATCAGTCTACAGAGGAAGCAAACGAAACTCTAAAAAGAGACCGCAAGGAGTTGGATAACCAATTCTTGACGTACATGGCGTCTACTTTCTCCGACGATATTGACCAGCTCCGGAAAAAGCCCGATTTCAAGGATGAGTCTATTGTTATGTTGGCAAAAGCGCTTCAATCTGGAAGCAGTATGTTTGATAGTGAAACACTCGAGGCACTCCTTAAGTAATAAGCTGGAAAATTCGATTGAGGTAGATGCTTATCATACGGAGATTATAAGAAATCTCATTCCCTGAGTATTGATGTTTTCTCAGGTGATACCGAGATGGAGTTATCTTAGTTAAAGAAACCTCTCTTTCGTGCGAGAGGAGCTACTAGCGCATCCATTGGATGTCCACTCACTCAAATTAATTTGTCAGTAACCTTGTCTTTAAAGGTCGTTCTGGCGCATGTGTATAAATTCCAGATCGTCAAAAGCCATAGCAGAAATATCGAGGAATGATTCGTTGTGCACGTGGATCTTAGGCTGGTAGTTCTGTCGTTCTCAATGTCACATATCACGATTTAGCCAGAGTCTATGGATGATGCATCATCATGCAATAAAGTCTGCGGTAACTCAACTTTTCGTCATTCTGGATGAGTTTGCAAGATCGGATCAGAGTATGACAAATCCCATTATCTTCTTTTTAGCGACTCTTTTAATATGTCTTCTCAAACTACTGGAAAGAAGACAGCTTTTTGATCAGCGAAAATTGCGGTCATTGTTCGAATATAGATATTCTCTTCCAAGGTATGAGCTGATCGGCGTGGGTTCGCCCGAGGAAGAAGAAGTGCCGAATATCATTTACTTATCAATTTTACGAATTAAGAGAGAATTTATCAGTGAAATTTGCAAGTATCACAGTAAAGCAAGAGGAGCTGTTTGAGTTCTCGCGTTGAACTTTAACATTTCGTCAAATACATCAATAAATGACACCGTATGCACTATCGAACTTTACGATAAAGTAACAAATCTTCTTTAACGTACATCACCGCCAGCGTGAACAGAAACATTCGTGAAATTTTGCAGCCACTCGATGTTCTTCTTATATATAAAAGCCAGCAATGCCACCAGTCTTTGAATAATACTCTTTAAACTCGAGAGGCAAGTGAACATTCAATTTTGGATATCTTGCACAGTAAAAAATACTGTCAAGTTACATTTGTAGAAAGTACTACAAGGGTATGAGGCATTGCTGCCTTAGCTTCACGCAGAGATAATAACGGACGCAAATTCAGGGGTACAAAACATTCAATCCTTGAAATTCCCTACTCTTAATTTTTCCCCCTCATATTTCGAGTCAATCGCCCCGCGAGGCAAGTCACTATGACCACAAGCTACTGGAGTCAGGACAAAATATACTCTCGTGGTGCGTCAAGTATACGCGCAGCGAGAGGACGCAAATCCCAGGAGCTAAGGTACAAATTGATTTTTCTCTTCGAATCTTGGATTCAATGCACATGTCTCTTCGCGGTAATTTTGAAGCTCGCCGTTGCTAGAAACTAGGCCGGACATGCCCAGTAAACATGGGGTCGAACTAAATCGTTCGCAAGTAAAATTCAATCGATCACAATCACATTTGTGCCATGAGCAGTTAAAAGATCAATAGAGCTGCACGCCCTTTCTTTCACTGTTGTTCTTTTGGAGATATTGTGTTTGAGTGGTTTCAGCCGAAGTCTCCTAGGCGTTCTCGCAACTGATAATACGCTAAATGCGCTGGATTTCTGTCATGTCGAATACGAGCCCACGAATATGTAAGCCGCGAAACGAAATACCTCAAAGTATGTAAGACCTACCTTTCTTGAAACTAGCTACTATATATCTCTGAGTGTAAATATCAAAGCTTGTTACAATGGTCAAACCTGGTATGCTCTCGCGGACAACTGACACGAAATCAGGGGACAATTAAATGCCAGTTTTTCCATGACACATAAAAAAGTCATTCTAATTGTACACTTCTATAATACTTTCTTGCTGGTTGACCTGAAGGTCTGGTACAATCCGTCAAAGTATCCGCTCGAGGCTTTATTGACACTAATGTGCATCTAGAAACATGGTAAAATTTGAGAGCAAGAGATAAAGTAAGAATTGCCGATCCTAGAAGAAGAAGAGAAAAGTCTTGTCATGTCAAATTCACCCTTGAAGCTGAAGCAGAATTTGATTTCATTTAAGTAAAGACTTCTATGTGACATCTCTAGAAGCTCAAACAGATCACATCCTTGTTAGCCTCAAAATTCGTGTAAGCCATAGCCATGGTCGAAAAAGTGGTATGAGAGTTGGAGATACCAAACCTAAATGACCTGATTGACTCTTTCTCGATAAAAGCGAACATTTAATTCGGTCAAAAGCTTTCTGTAATTTCACCGTTTAAGTTATCCAGTGGCTGCGAAAACTTGCGGGTGTTCGGGCCGGCCTTAAGTTCGCGCAGGTGAATATGTACTTTAGCTTGTATTCCTTATACATACTTATATGAGATTTTGGCCCTTTCTTAAAAAAACGTGGATAGTTCAAGCTAGAGAGTCCTTCAACCGTCAGTTCAAACATCAGAAAAGGTTAACTTTCTGTTGCTAGACCTCGAGATATACTCTATCTAATCAATTTCTAGACAATAGATAGTATGCACAGTGCTTTGCAAATACTCTCACTCGGCACCAGCTCAGTAACTCATCAATGACTTAGCATTGGAAAGTCAAGCATAAGCCTTGTATACCTAGGTGCAGCTTTGCTTGTGGACAGAGCGAGATAAAAACGTGACAGCGAAACTAATCCTATACCAAGGAAGTTGAGGGGCCAAAGAATATTTTATATGCGAGGGTCTATACTGTAGGCGCAAAATGAGCAAGGTTACTAAGATGGCATCACGCAGTTGTCTCACGCGTGAATATTACACATGGCCTTTCACGAGAAGAGCTGTGGGTTTCTTCAATGGTATATAGATTTTTATAGCCTCAGGCGGAAGATCTCTGCGACACGATGAAATCTGGGGATAGAAGCAGACAATATTTGACGCGATGCGAGTGATTGGGACTTTCGAGGTGCCCCGCATAGGACGACTTTATTTTTTTTACCTTGGCAAGAAAATGCCCAAGGAAGTAGACTTAGCAGTCTTGGAATTACGCCACTGCCGAGCTAAAGGCACCTCACTCTTTTCTGCCTTATGCGAGCCAACGCATTATACAAACTAACGGCCCTCGCACCAATCTACCTTGTAATTCAGGCACAAGTTCCTTGTCGAACAGAGAGAAGATTTAAGCCCTTGCAGAAGGCGGATTCTGAGATTCTTTTGCATTTTTATGAGCAGCTCTTAAACCAGAACTTGTCTTCTAGAAACCTCCCGTTCTGGCTCCTCAATAACTCAAGTGATTGGGCTGCAAACAGAAGCGTTTACGACGTGCCACTCTTTGGCCTTATTCAGTTTTAAGAATGTTGTCTCGTGATTCGGCTACATTTTGTGATTCGCAACGTTGAGCCTGTCTGAAGGAGTCTTTTCTATCCCGAACAACAACTGCTGGTAAATAAGAGGAAATTTTATTGCAGCCGTTGGGTATAGCGGATTTTAAGCTATAGCATAGAATAGAAGAAGCAGAGCTCGAAAGGCCAAATATATTGTGAGCTGCATTCGGCCAACTTTCGTTTGTGCTTAGTTGGAGCCATCTCCGCTCCTCCAAAATCTGTCTCTAAGGTTCTCAAATCAAACTGCAATCTCGTTGATAAAAAAATGTCGCATCAATAAGTTTAATGGGATATGTTCGACTGGAGGGCGCTAGGTAGTGTATACAATGCTGCTAAGTCCGTACGTATTAAGCTTTCATAGAAATAACAGCTTTTGACCACTAGATCTGATAGAGCCACTCCGGGCAAAGCGTGACATTATAAAAAGCCTTATCGATCCCGTTAAGAATTGCTCAAATTCAGTGACATTATTCCAGGCACTATTGACTGACGCGTTTCATCCGCCTGCATCCCCATCGTGTATTTACGACAAGCGGCTGAGATCAAATCTGAGAAGTCTCTCTGCCAGTGCGATCGCCATCGATGATCCTGCACACACGGCTGGAGTCACCAGATCAGCGAAGAGTCACAAACTTCAAGCTTTCCTGATCCAGGTGAATAATTCTCCTAGGGAGGCTAGGGGGCTTTGTTTTGACTAATCACCAAAAGCAACAAAGAAACGGCCTCGGCAAGGCGTTCAAAGGTCATTCTATCAGACATAATTCAGGCATACCAGGAACTCTTCGCAAAAATTAAAAATGTCAAAGGACCTCAAGGCAGGCGACGCCGTGGTATACGAATCCAGTCGGGCCGTTGATGAAAAGGACACTATCGCGCCCTACCTTTTTGTGAAGAAAATGTCAGATTACCTTGACTCGCTCGGTGTGGAGGTGACTGGGATCGAGCGAGTATCTCCATATGGAAGGTCGCGCAATAGACTTCGACAACTTATTACTGTTATTGGGCTTTGGTTTTCCGCTAGCGGGGGCCTCTCCTCGATGTCGGCATTCTATTTAGGACCAATGCTCTTCGGGCTCGGGCTAGAAAAATCCATGATCGCAGGCCTCTTGGGCCTGTCCATAGGGTGTTTAGTAGCAGCGTACTGCTCGCTTATGGGACCCCGTTCCGGGTGCCGCCAGATGGTCACGGCGCGTTTTTTGTTTGGGTGGTGGATGGTGAAGTTGGTGGCGATCGCCAGTATGGTTGGTGTCATGGGCTGGTCCGTCGTCAACTGCATTGTGGGCGGACAAATTCTCAACCATGTAAGTGATGGCAAAGTGCCCTTGGTAGTATCAATTATAGTGATTGCCGCGGCGTCGCTCTGTATCTCCATTCTTGGGATCCGCTTTGTGTTGCGTGTCGAGGCGTTTTTGTCCATTCCGGTGATGACCGCGTTCATGATGTTGTACATTGTCTCTGCCGATAAATACCAGTTTTTGAATGCCGCCGACTCCCCTGCCGAAGACTACGCCACGATTTACGGAAACGCCATTTCGTTTTTCGCACTTACTTTCTCCACCACTGCGACGTGGGGCTCCATCGCCGCCGACTACTACATTTTATTTCCGCAAGATACTCCTGACATGGAGGTATTCGCCCTCACCTTCTTTGGCATTCTCCTTCCGACCTCATTCGTGGGGATTGTGGCACTTCTAACCGGAAATATTGCCTTGAACTACACGCTGTGGGGTGAGACCTACGAAACCTTGGGGATGGGTGGGCTACTAGGGGCTGTTTTCGAGCCCTGGGGAGCCGGAGGGAAGTTTCTTTTGGTTCTCATTTTCCTTTCGTTGATCTCAAACAATATCCTCAATACATACCTGGCTGTTTTTGGTATGCAGATTATCGGGTTGCCCTTGGCACGTGTGCCCAGGTGGATGTGGTCTCTTTTTCTTACTGCGGTGTACTTGGCCTTGGCCGTGGTGGGCCGGTACAAGTTTGCTACGATCTTGGGCAACTTCTTGCCCATGGTTGGCTACTGGATCTCGATTTACTTCGTGTTACTTTTGGAGGAAAACACAATATTTCGCAGAAAAAGGTTCCGATACTTGTACACCAAAGAGTTTGCCGATACCGACTCTGACACCTCCTCGCTTGCTGGCAGCGAGAACTGCAACTACAACTTCATGATCTGGAACACCCAGGGCAAGCTTACTCAGGGGCTTGCTGCTACAGTTGCCTTCCTTTTCGGGGCTGCGGGTGCTGCTGTAGGAATGTCACAAACATACTGGATTGGTCCCTTGGCCAAAAGAGTGGGTGGAGATTTTGGCGGAGATATCGCCATGTGGCTTTGTATGGGGTTCAGTGGTGCGGTGTATCCATGGCTCCGGTACTGGGAGTTGAAAAAGTATGGGAGGTGAGAGCCTAGAGATGACCTTGATGGAAACGTCAAAATTAAAAAGGAATGTGGAGTATCATATATCTATTTGGATTCGTGTAAAGTGCTTCCTGGCACTCAATACGGGTGCTTTATGAGGTGGAGCTCATGACTTGCGCTAAATCAGAACAGTACTCAACTGGCGGGCCGGGTATATGTTTACTCGAGGTGCACTGTTTGATGAAAGGATACGACTAGATGAGAGCTTTTTTTGTCAGTTGGACCCCACAGATGATGCACTGCATCATGAGAGCTGTATGTGTATAGTTGTACGTACTAGTGTTTTATTGATCAAGATAATCTATTTAATAAATCAAGCAAATAAATATTCACACATTAAGAGTACCAAAAAGAATCAAGCATTTTTGTTGTGACTCCGTTTTCTCGTAATGGCCATTTACTGCAGGTTATATATATCGGACCCACTTTTGACCCACTTATGTAGGCCGATGCGGGGACACATGGCCAGGTTGAGTGCAGAAGCCTTGAAGGCAAAAACTGTGAGCTGAGGTAAAAAGACGTATGTATCTGAGACATAATAAAAAATTATGAACTTGATTAGAAAAACCGTTCACAAAAATTAATACAACAACTAGTGTTTTCCTTTTTAAGGCCTACCGACCCGCCAATACTGCACTGTGTAATCTATTGTTCGATCGAAGAAGTGAGAAGTTTGTGTGTAGGGCCGTACTGGCCCCGGTGCAAAGCGAGGCGCGTGAGCCGGCCCGGTGGTAGTAATCATAAAAGAAAATCGAATTTTATCTATCAAGACTATCTAGAAGCTTGAGCCGGGATCGTTCAAGGATTGTGTTACAAAATCAAATGAGTACAAATCGAGCTCTTCAAAGATCGATCGCCGGAGATAAATTTAACGGCCGTTTCAAGTACGAGGCCAGTTATTGTTGTCCTGCCTCGGATGAGGCATCTCCTGCACCAAAGGCGCAAATACTAAGATCCGGCTCACAGTGGTAACCCGCGGCTTGAGTCATCTTGAAGTATACGACATTTAGGGTTATAAACCCCAGTCAAGCCTGATTCTGAAGATGGGGGTATTTTTTCACCCAATTCTGAATCACCTTTCAATCTTGAGGTATAAGAATCCGGTGCAAAACGATTCTGACTCGTTTGACCCATTCTTGTGATAAGTGCTGATAATCGCTCAGAACAATACCAATCGCGAGTTCCGAAATTCATTCACAGACAAACTTCTTCCCTAATCAAAATTTTGAGATTAATACAATGAACCAAAAACCAGAGCCAAAATTGGATCCTGTATGGTCGATCTTGCCCTCGTACGATATGTATCAGAATACTTTCAATGGGGTCAGAGAACCGCCGCAGTATGATGAGACTGGCTCTAACCATGAATCGGTCATCACAACCTCACACACTTCTAGTGATTTGCCAACAGAAGGCACTGGTGTTACTTCACAAGAAAGTACATCCATACTTGAGGGTAATGCTTCCGAGTCTGGCCTGTCTTCTGCAAGCCCTAGTCTCATTGTAGCAGATGAAGCATCTCACACTTGGAGAGAGACGCTTTTGGACAACATCGACAATTTGAGAAACTACTCTTCCTCGGATAATCCTTACACGCGAAATGTTGAGGTTTCGGTGCATTTCACGGAAAATGTAGGCAAGCTTGGCGAAACACCTAAACATATTAACCCGCTGCACTTCGAGTATAAGCAGGGCGACTATTTGAACGGATACATCTACATCCGAAATAACTGTCCGATGCCCATCCCCTTCGATATGTTCTATGTGCTTTTTGAGGGCATTCTCACTGTCACGACTAATGACCCCACAACAAAAACTGCTCGCGTCAAGATCAAAAAGTACTTGGAAATGTACGACTTTGCGGCTTCGTGGAACCTGTTGCGGGTTGACCGTTTACTCACAGAGACAACCGAAGATCAGCACGAACGTGTAAGCTTGCTTGATCCAAGCGACGGGTCCTATATGGGTATTATTGACAGAATTCTTATGCCAGGAGTGTTGTATAAGCGGTTTTTCACATTCAAAATTCCTGGCCGCCTTTTGGACACCGAATGTATTGACCACAACTTGCCTAGCCACACATTGCTACCTCCTACCCTCGGCTTGAGTGCCAAAGAGAAGGCAGGAATGGGAAAGAAGTACCAGCAGTCAAACGATTTCTCATACATCGACTCGTCTATAGACTATGGGGTATTGGCACGTTTTATCGGAAGAGCATCGAACTTCGACGTCAACGATAAGTTTAATTTGGCGACCAAATTGATCGATGCCAAAGGTGACGAGTTCATCATTTTTACAGAGTGCAAATCGTTTGTCAGGGTCATCCCTGAAGCCACCATCTTTAGCAACGCACAAAAGCTCGTTTACGCGGAGACGGCGCGGATACTCTACGATAACCTTCTCGGAAGAATCAAAGAGAAAATCGAGATAGGACACAAGATCAGAAAAGCGTTGGCTGAGGGCAGGAATCCACTTGACTTCGATGCTATTGACCATTTGATCCAGAATTCAGACGACCATGCGTGCCAGGCAATCAAGTCCCGGCAACTTTATACACGTCTTGATATCCACACCAAAGAATCGGGACTGAATGTGCCAAAACCAACCTTCTATGAGATCACAGTGCCCATTATCAAAAAGAAGCTCTGGGGCGCAGTAAAGTTTCAAGGAACGTTCCAGATTACCACTCCCAAAAGCGAGTATATCTTGAACTACATGTCGCCTAAGCGATTCAGCAGCGGGATGTCTGATAACAGAATCTTGTGGCAGCTAGAGATCCCTATCAAGATTAAATTCGAGCCCGCAGATTCTGTACAGGCGTCCAAACTTCCCCACATCACCCGGATAGTTCCCGAGTTGGTTGTTTGTACATTCAAGGGCGGGCAACATCCAATTCCGATCGAGCTTACCCACGATCATCTTTTCAGAAACAAGTCTTTTAAGCTTGTGAATCACACCCTGTTAGATAACTTCGAAAACATTGTGAAAAAGCCCATGAGAGAGTATGCCAGAAACTTATACGGACATATCAAGGAGCTTGGAAATTCTCAGTTCAGAGTGGAAAAGTCTCTTCTCGAGGACATCTGTGCATTGGCTGCCATCGAGATGAAAACTAACATTTTGTCTCTCAGGCAAGCTATGCTCGTTGAAAAAAACGGGGGTTTCAAGAGCTTAGAAAATCCTTTAACACTACAGTTTGAAGAAAACAACGGCGCGTTCACAAAAGAGTTTTCGATAGTTGTTGATGCAACGAAAGCGCAGAAGTTGGCTCCGAAACAAGAGGACTTGCCTGCCGAGTACACTTCGGTAGACCAATTTTGTTTGGTGCCCAGTTTCCAAAACTGCGGCCACGCTCGAATGTACTACCTTCGCCTTGTCATTTCGCTTTCAACGGGCGATCTCATCGAGCTCAAGTTGCCATTGGTCGTGGACAAAATCCCCGCTAATTAGAATAGAAATCTGCGACTTGCTTCATATTCATAGACCATTATTACAATCAAATATTTATAAGACAAAGCGCGTTGAATATGAGCATTTTTGAACGAAGAGAACACACTTGCGTTAATCTATGTACCTGTTCTGGTCCGGTTGCAAATGGTAGATCGGGGGCCGTGTGTTGTAAAGCGGTAAATGTCAAGTACAGGCACTGTGATTGGCATGAAGACTTACTAGATAGTGGAACGAATGTTCGAGTACTTTGTAGTTAAAGTCTTCGTCACGTTGCAAATTCATTGAGCTGTCCGGGCACTCTTGCATTTCATCATAAAACCACAATGTTCCACATTACGATCATTCACACTATATTCATAGTATACCAGGAAATCCCTCTGTCACCTTGTAAAATTCTCCACCTGTTATCTCCACAATAGGCAATTACATTAACAAAACAAAGCTACCAAACCCCTTTCCCCGGAGACCTCGATCTTACTTCAAGTGTGTGCCCGCCAACTCATCTGCGATGTCATCCACCTCACCATCCTCGTCCTCCACAGAGAGACCTGCCAATTCCGTCTCTAGTTGGTCCAAATCGGCTTCGGCATCGTCAAATGTATCCAACGCATCTTCCTCATCATCCTCGTCCTCCTCTTCACTATCGATTTCCTCTAACTCATCTAACTCGTCAAGTTCCCCATGGCCTCTGTCCTCGAAAACAGCGTTGATGGCCTCGATCTCAGAAGCTTCCTCGTCGAATCTGTTACCGTTTAGTTCGAGAAGCTTCAACGAGGGCAACTTCTTGGTGATGGCATGGACCAAAACGGCCAACGCATCGGCCTCCAACTCGTTGTACTGCAACTTCAACCTCTCGAATTTTTCTCTGGTTGGACCATTGGCGAGGTGGTCCGCCAATACGAGCGAGCCTTTGGGTTTGAGCAAGCAGTCGTTCAAGTTCAACTCGACCAAAGAGCTCCATACAACGAGCGACTCAGCAAGAGCAATCGCGGCTCTGGTAGTGAGGGTATTGTCCTGCAAATCAAGCACTTTCAACTCCGTGTTTCTCGATAACCCCTGAGAAAGCAATTTGGAAATACCCGCCGGGCGAATTCCATTCTGGTAGAGCCGGACGGTGTGCAATTGTGCATGTGCCCTCAAACCAATCAGCAAGTAGTTGATGGAGCCGTTTTCCAACCGGTTACGCCCGCAAATGAACGTTTTTAACGATGGGCGTTTCAGCTCGTTTTTTGCAAGGGCTAACCGAAACAACGCCTTACCGATTCGGGTGCCTGCGAAAGGGCCCATGCCGTTGTTAGATAATATCAAGTGCTCTACAGATACCGCTTTGGCAAGGTACGCCTCGATCGGGTCGATGGTTTGCAAACCAAAAGCGTTGTCGCTCAAATTGACCACCTTGAGACCAGAACATTGCAAGAGCGCAGGCAACAAGTGGCCTAGAGATTGCGGGATCTCGGTGTTCAAACGTCCAGTATAAATATCAGAGAAGTTGACCTCTGCAAGCGACTCCTTATGGGTCAAAATAGCCTTCGCAAGCTCTGCGGAGGCCTCGATTCCAATCGTGTTCCCGCTAATGTCGATTTTACGCACATCTTTTTGTGCAATCAAGTCTTTGGTATACGAAGCAATGTCGGCCGCAGAATTGAACTTGATTTGTTTGCCTGCGAGAGAGAACGTCGACTCGGCAGTAACACCAACATCTGCATCCACAACGAAGGTCGTCATTTTTTTGTTGTTGTCTCGGTCCTTGTAACTAGGGTCCACGGTCAGTAGATGTCCTTTTGTTACACTGATCGGACTTGTCTTTTTTTTTTGGTTCTGTATTCAGGACAGATCTGTCAAAGACGTCCGAATGCGCGGAGTTGTTAAACATTGAAGGATAGACTGAATCAGGAAGTGGAAAAATGACGAATTGAAAAAGAAAGGGGTTTTATTGGTCTAGTGAAAACCAAGAGTTTTTGCGTGATTGGCTTTTTTATTTGTGGGTGAACGAATGATATATAAAACTTACATGCTGCCGACAGTCAAGAGTCAACATGCACAACACCTTGCAGCCAATATATTGAGGCGTTACTCTTCGCAGATTTCAAACCGAGAACCTCAGATTTGAGAGGTATGGGGACACTTTAAACATTCAAATTTAAACAAGTCCAAAGACGTAGATGGCAACAGCTAGGAGATTTAGGCTTCTTCTCAGCGAGTCATTTTCAAGTATCAAATGGCTTTCTTCTATGCTCATAGTCGCCCGCTCGAAAAAAGACAACTGAACCGTGCTTTCTGAATCGTGTTTTGAGGCATCTGAATCAGACACATCCATGATCACACCGGAAGCGCGTTCAAGATTGGATGATATAACAGTTGTAGTGAAGTCAGCAGCAAAGCTCTCAGCATCAAAATTATTGGAATCTGAACAACTTACTTTGGACTTGCAGTTTAAATCAGTGCACTCTTTCACACATTTAAACGTTTTAGTCGTAACGCTACTTTCAGTCACCAGAGAAGCAATTGCCAGAGCCGATATCTCATCACTTGGTGTTGACTTGTGATCAGTCATGGTTGCAACTTTTAGAAGCAGCTTCTCTGAAGAAAAAACAGTTGAAAGAAGGTTCTGCTCAGCACTTTGCTGCACCTCGGTATTCATGGTATCCTTAGGCTCAAGCAGAGCCTCATGAACTGACGCAGAATATGAAGCTACTGGCCATGTACTCTTTATCGAGACATTGCCACGATTCGCATCACCTTCCTGTGTATCTAAAGGTGTGCTGCAATTTTCCGGTTCAAATTTTAAACCCTCAGCAGCAGAACTAGAGTTGGTCACTGGTAAGGGTCGTCTAACAAAGTTGTATCTCTGCTCAGATTGTAACAGGTTTTTAGGAGACTCGAAAGATGTCTTGTGAGCTGGAAAACTCCCGTTCAATTGATCGTTCAATGAAGATACGGGCTCAGTCTGATTTCTGTGAACGGCGTGCGCCGCATTGTGCCCATTTGACACTTGATCCTGAGGTGAATCCAGAATCGCTTCTTGCAATGGGCCAACGGAATCTTCGTGCTCTCCTGTCACCTGGTCCAATGATGCTTCAGTCCCGTCTGCCAATGCGATTTCACCGGATGTTGTGTTGGTCCACCCCGCGTTACCTGGAATAATCACAGCGCCTCTCGAATTTTGGAGCTCATTCGGCATGTCATCCTGTTCGAGAGTATCTTCATCAAGGTTTGAGATTTTGGAGGAAGTCTGATCCGATTGAGGTATGCGAGCAACGAGGTTCTCTGGTGGGGTGTTAAATGGTTGGTCAAGCTGCAACTGACCACTTTTTTCATCGCCATCATTTGTATCAAGCTCTCCAATCAATTCGAAGTCAGTAGGTCCAGAAAGGAAGTCCGTGGGACGGGTACTATCATCATCTAAAACATCTTCAGAATCCGAGTTCTCGTCTACTTCGTGTCCGTCGCTGGATTCGGAATCCCAGTCATCGATTTCTGTACCACGTGCCACCCCTTCAGCAGTAGCATCCAACAAAATTGACGGACGAAAAGATAGTTGTTCCTCCGAGCCCGAAACGTCCAGGCTTATATTTATGACCTCAAACTCGTCTTCTGTCTCGGCGGTATCATTTGGAATTTCGTTCAATTGAGTGCGGGCTAAGCGGTCCTCTTCACTCTCATCAAATGTGGCATACACGTCTTTTTGGTCCATGTAGGCAAGCGGTATGCTTCCGTCATCCAACACCAGACTGCCCTTTGGTATAGAATTACTGTCTGCAGCCCTTTCTTTAACGGAATGAAGGGGGTTGGGGCGAGGCAATCCTTTGAAATAAAACAATGGCTGGAATGCATTCGCAGACAGATCATCCTCCTCCATCAAAGTTTCAGAGGTAAATTCTCTAGCAAGCGTCTTTCTGAAATCAAGTATTCTCTGTGGCTTTCCCCAAGGTTCCATCATCTTGTAGTCTTCGAGAAAAAAGCTATTCGAAAAACCAGAGCTTTGGTCCCCTCCCATTGGCCGAAAAGTTATCTCAGCACCAGGGCTTTGGTAGTCTTCAGACATACAGCCTGGCAAAAAATCTGAGGGTGAATGGGCATTCATTGGTAACACTACTTGGCCGAGACCGAAGTCCATTTGATAGATGCGATCAGCGAAATTCGCAGTGTAGTTGTGGTGCGGTTCCTTGAATTGAAAGTCCAAAAAGAGAGGTTGGTCAGATCTCGTGATGTACACTATCTTCATAGGGTAATACGAGTCTGCTTCGAGTAGGACTTGGTAGGGCTTTGCATCAGGAGATGTACGCACAGCGAGTGTTTTTGACACGGAATCATCGACACTGCTTGTACAATGTTTGTCGACGCCAAATTGCAACGAAGCTTCAGATGAGGATTTGAGGGAGAATTTATGCAAGCCTGAGTATTTCGCCCGAAAATACCAGGTGAAATCCATAACGACGTGCAATTTCGTATCTCTGCCACGAGCAAACAACATGTTCGTCTTGCTGAGTGTAGCTTCAGCAGCCAGGGACAATCCTCCGATACCCAGATCATATTGCAGGGAGACAACTCCAAAGAGGTTCACGAGGACAAAATAGAGGAGCGAGTGAATGTTCATGATAGCAACAGTGGTGAAAATCTTGTCCTCTCAACTATTGACCGCCATTGCTGCTTCCTTAAATATCAGCCACGGTAGTTGCCATGAACATGAATCTGAAATGCGGTTCGGCTTCTGTTTTCAGCTACTTAGTCACGCGGAGTTAGTTGACAAACATTGTGAACCATATCAAAAGGCGAGAGAACAATGAGGCCCCACTCGATTCGGATACGAGTTCGAGTATGCGTTTAAAGTATTGATCACGCACGAGGCATGTCTTTGCGTCTAAAAAAGCCAATCATTTTGTCCATTGATTCTTTTTTAACGTTGGGAGCATTTGTTTTCACATATGACGACATTAAGCCATTTTTAAAGATCTCTCATGTGGACTTACGAGCTAAAGCTTCAATAATTATGAGTGTTTCTCTTCGTATCCTATTCACTCCTATGACGGATCGGGCAAATAGAATAGGCAATAGATGTCCGAAACGGTCTAGCGCACCAAGTACAATGTCCGAAAGAAGAACACTCTGGTACCAAAATGTGACATGTACAGCGTCCACAAAATTGACAAGGCCAGTTTATTCTTAGCTAGTAAAATGAAAATTAGCCCATTGTTCAGTGTACATGCTTGTCACTCTGGAGCCAGCTCTTCCCGCGGCACAACAATGTTCCCAATCAAGCGAATTGGAAGCCGTGCGGCTGGAGATCTCCCAATACTGTTTGCCATTGTTCTCTCACAATTCCACCTCCACAACAAAATTCTCAACACAGTGAAACCTTAGATTTGGCAAAGCCTTCCTGTTGACAATTTACTTGAATGGCTTGAACTATTTCATTTTTTCGACACTAGTAAGAAATCAGATACTAAAATCATTTTGGCTTGTCGCATCGGCATGTTCACTTACGAATGATGTTTAGTGGCTACAATCATTGTGCGCACAGAAAGTGCACCAAGATATTTTCCTATTGTTCCAGGACACTTAAAGTCAGCTGTATGAATTTCTTCATTGAGCTGAATCGGTAAAGCAAACGTCTCGATTAATATTCTGTGGTGATTAGCTCCTCGAAACAGCTGCTGAAGCAATTCTCAATGCAGGTTGACTTCATGGGGCCAGTTCTCAATCACGAAACAGTTAGACACAACATGCTCTAAAGCACTTAAAAATGAATTTAAGGTATTCTTGACTGAATATCTCAGGGTCTAAATTGCTGATGTAGGGTTTTGCCCATTTGTCAATTTTTTTCAACAGCCCCAGCTACTCATCTGCTATTCTGCATTGAAAAATATAAAGGGGGAGTTGAAAGATGAAGTTTTTGGTTTCATTCGGACTAAATGAGCAAATATATCATGTTAATCGACGGGTTCGTTCGAAGGGCCAATGTGGGAGTGAATTAAACCCTACAGAGCTTATAATGTAGCGTATTCCTGAGGTTTGTTCATTACAATAGTCGTAGCAATAAATTATATATTCTTGAAAGAATTGTATTGTTAAGATGACTGTTTAAACGTCATTGCTGCCTCCAGGCTTCGAGTGAAGTAGTGCACACTCGCACGGTGCCTCGCCATTAAGTAGTCACTAGTCAATGCATCAGTTTGAGCGGAATACAATCAACACTTGTTATTTTCAGTTTAAGTATGTGCGAAGCTACTCGAAATGTTTCTGTTGCTTCCATTTTCTGGAAACATGCGCAGGAATTTTGGTATACGATTTTTGAGCTTCAAAATAAGAATTATAAATCAAGCTAAAGTGCGAAACCGAGCTTAAATCTCGCTTTCTTTTTCTTCTCCTTGAAAGGAATGCATCCGCTCATGAGACATAAACCCTCTCCCTCTTATCCAAAAACAAATTAAAAATCTCCAGATATCACCATCGCTTATATTAATATTTAAAATTCCGCCCTTTCATTTCTCACAATCCCTCTTATGTAAATGCTCAAACTAAAACCACTGGCTTATCAACTTTGTCCTGCATATACACGCGAAAGTTTTCATTGCCCTCACTTTGCTCTGTTCAAGCTCACTCTGAACCTAGCTATCACGTCACAAATCATTTATAATGGCCCCTAAACAACAACCCTCCACATTTGAGCAAATCAGAAATGCCCCAGCCTTTACTGCAGCTGTCCAGGTCGCCATCTTTGCCGCTGGCGTGGCATTTATCCAGTCCCCATTGATGGACTTCTTGGTGCCTCAGTTGTAAGTGATGAAAGTTTCAGCTGACCCCAAAATGGCACACTTTGATGCTCAATAATATCTGTAAATACTTGAATGAAATATAACGTGAAAGATTTGCGGCGAAGGACTGTAGACGAATGTAGAAGCCGAGGGGGAAAATTGAAGGCAACTACTACAATGCTTTTGTTCGAGCAGCTGGCTTGACAATAAAGCCTAAGAGATCAAATGGAAACATACGAATGCTTTTGAAGCCACCTTGATTCTCACTATTTGATCTTTAAGCTCGTGGCAACATAATTGGTGATGCTTGACCGCGTGCTTCATATTCCTGAATCGGTGTACTTGAGTGGAATGCGCAATGACGATATCATAAAAAATACATCTCACAATTGATAATAACCTTATTCGGGTTGTTTGTAGACAAACTGGCAGCAAAATTAAATCTGAGCTAGAAGTATCGAAAAAAGGAGGTAGTCAACTGCCGCAATACGCATCCTGACTCGAGAGCCCAGGCAGGTGAATACAGTTTACACTTTGTACATGGCTTCAAAAAAGCACATATCGATATGTTTTGACATATATGATACCAAACATGTCTTTATAGGCTTTAATACATGTTTTTGTTTGAAGTGAAGCCTGTTTGTAAGTTCACATTGAAGGGATCCACATGAAGGCAACACCGCAGGGGGCCCAAAATTAATGTCATCGATATGATAGAAGAGGTTGCTTTTTGTTAAACAATGTTTTTTTTTCTCTTTAATTTCGAAGCAAGGCTGAAAAAGCATATTGACCGAAGTGAAGCACTCTATAAAGTTCTGTCAAACTGTCTCATGGTACACATTTGCCTTTCTCGTCTTAATTCTCTCATGAATGCCTTCATGGTTTGTAAGACATTCTGCGTTTACAACACGAGGTGGCTGGTATGAACCATTGGCTTACAAAATGAATCTATTAGGACCATCCATTAAGGTGCTCACATATCTTCGAAACCAAAGCAATCTTTACTTTCTGACGCAATATACCTTAATCTCTCCATTCTTCAGCTCGCAACAAATGATCGTGGCCGCGTAGTGTACCTTGCCCCCGAATCTGCTGGTCATAGGGATGTGATGCCCTATCTCTACCGTCACATGATCAAATTTTAAGTCAAGCAACCTTTCTTAAACTCGAAAAATAACCTTCAGACATGAATGAGGGATATTTAAAAAGACAAATTCAAATAAATCCTGTTCTTGACGTATTGGTATCAGCAGAGAACTTTGCACCCAACCTAATAAGTAACGGAAATCCGTGTCAGGGACCTAGGACCGCCCTTGCACGCTCCCAGAACTAGGTAGTTTCTTACAATAGGTAGTTTCTTACAATTGGTTTAGATCACCAAGGCTGTGCAGATTGACGCATGAAACAACGATCATCGCCTTTGGCCGATCATCTTCTTTGGCCGATCATCTTCTTTGGCCGATCATCTTCTTTGGCCGATCATCTCCTTCGGCCGATCATCTCCATTATGCGATCCCAGCGCTCTCCCTCCCTTTATATACTGCAACCGGAAGTGCTTCTAACCGTAGATATTATATATTAGGGACCTCTTTCCCCACTTCGCGAAAGAGGTCCGTCATCGTATACTCACCAAATATAACTAACAGTATACTCAAAACTATGAACAGTCAGTACTACGCTACACCAGAACCTAACAATCCGCACTTGGATCAATATCAGGAGATCTAACGCATTAGACTTGGACAGATCGATTCATTCATAGGGTCTGGTATCATCAGGAGACCTTCCGATTAACTGGGCACGTTTTCAAACATTTCCCAATCGGGACGTACTACATGCAGAACCGAACATGACCCCAAAAACGAATTTAATTGCCTAGACCGAACCACCACACAATTTTTTAATTAGGAAGCTTTAATTGGTTCGGGTAATTTGTGACAGTCCAGCGCGCAGTGTTATGTGCTTTTCAGGTGTGTGTGTGTGTTGGGAATTCTCATCCGAATTCCATCAAAGTTCCCGATAAGGACATTGAGAACGTGCCCACTTAATCCACACCACCCGTATCATCAGCGACATTACAATCTCTCCACATACGCCTTTTCTCCTGCGTGACTGTCACTTAAGTCATTTCGGAACTTGTCAGTGGCTGACAACTTGACAAGCACCCTCGATGCCATAGTGCATGACCTACTATCACAAGCAAAATATATACCATCAGAAAAGCAGAAATTTTAGTGGATCTCCAGATTTCTAAATCACAGGCTGCATTAAATCGCCCGAAATGATCTGATTTTATCCAGCCCCACACTAATTTCCTCGCTCGTTGCAAAATCGGCCCATATTCCAATAAACTGCCGATCTCATCTGTGCGTTGTGCGTGCTCGCTCTGGACTCTTCCGGAGATGTTGTACCTTCCTATAGGCAGTCACTTGACACCGATCACACTCGGTGCGGCCCCTCGGTTTCGGCATTTTCACAGATCCTCGGCACGGCAGGACGGTACCGAAGCGCGCACCCCACATTTTCTTTTTCACACTTCCCCGTATAAAGTCGCAGCCATAGGCACACGAATGACGGCCTTCAGATCCTCGTTTAACTACACCTTTTGAGGACTTATCAACCACTTTTTTTTACCGCCAGACTCAAAAATCAAAAAGTCAAATCAAAATGGTTCTTGCTACCAACACAGTGAACTCGGCACAGGGCCCTGATCCCCAAGCGCTGATCCAGCAGGAAAGATCCCAGAGCAAGTTCGATCCCACGGTGATGCACTATTTTTTGGAATCCAGTAAGGAAAACGCCGAGGTGTTTAAAGTTTTAGTTCAACAGATGGAGCGTGATCCGATTTTGGGTGCGGGTGCGGAAAACTACGATCTCACAAAAACCCAGCAGCGTGAAATCACCGCACAGCGCATAGCGCGCGTGGCCCAGTACCTCGAGGAGGGCGACCCGGAGTTGTGGGACCACACGCGGAACACTCTCTTGAACCTCGTGGACCCACAGGTGGGAACACGTATTGGTGTCAACTTGGGCTTGTTCTTGGGATGTATCCGTGGTAACGGTACCCCGGAGCAGCGCAAATACTGGACCACAACCAAGGAAACCAGCCAGTTGAAGCACATTTACGGGTGTTTCGGGATGACCGAGTTGGCACATGGTTCCAACGTCGCTGGGCTTGAGACTACCGCGACCTTTGACAAGGAGCGTGACCAGTTCATCATCAACACACCCCATATTGGTGCCACCAAGTGGTGGATTGGAGGTGCCGCGCACTCGGCTACTCACTGTTCCGTCTACGCGCGTTTGATTGTTGACGGCGAGGACTACGGAGTCAAAACGTTTGTTGTGCCCTTGAGAGATGCAGCGCACAACGTGGTACCCGGTGTCACCGTTGGTGATATCGGTGCCAAGATGGGCCGTGACGGAATTGACAACGGATGGATCCAGTTTTCTCATGTGCGCATCCCTCGTTTCTTCATGTTGCAAAAGTTCTGTAAGGTGACCCGTGAGGGTGACGTGACTTTGCCCCCACTAGAGCAGTTGCTGTACCTGGCGTTGCTTGGAGGCCGTGTACACATGGTGATGGACTCCTTCCGCTGGCTGGCGCGTTTTGCCACCATTGCGCTCAGGTACGCCGTGGGCCGTCGCCAGTTTAAGCTGGCCTCACAAGGAGACGGCACCGAGACTCAGTTGCTTAACTACCCATTGCACCAGCGCCGGTTGTTGCCATTCTTGGCTCAGGCGTACGTGTTCAGTGCCGGTGCATGGAAAATCTTCCAGACCATCACCGAGACCTTGGACACATTGGACAAGAACGTCGAGGCCAATGATATGCCAGCAATCATGAAGTCCATCGAAGACTTAAAGACGCTTTTCATCGACTCGGCGTCGGCCAAGTCCACGGCCACCTGGTTGACAGCTGACTGTATCGACCAATGTCGCCAGTCCTGCGGTGGTCACGGCTACTCTGCCTACAACGGTTTCGGTAAGGCCTACGATGACTGGGTTGTGCAATGTACATGGGAGGGTGACAACTCTGTGCTCGCCATGTCGGTGGGTAAGCCAGTGATTCGTGCGGCCAAGGCCGTGTTGGAGAAGGGCAAGAAGCAGAAGGCTTCGCTCGCTTTCTTGAACAACGCCAAGGAGGTCGACAACAAAAACTTGGTTCTCCATTCTGCCATCGATGTTTTGGACATCAACAAGGTGTTGCGTGCGCTCGAGGTGTTGATCACAAGAATCGCTATTCAGGGCGCCAAGGTCGTTGCCGAGAACGACGACAACTTTGACACTGTTGGTGCTGCCAGTTTGGCTATTTCCAAGTTGAAGGCGCACTTGTACTTCTTGAGCGAGTATGTCAAGAGAATCAACGAGAACGAGTACAAGGAGGTCAATCCATACTTGTTGAAGTTGGGTCAGTTGTACGCCACCGCCAACGTTGTAGAGAAGTTCAGTGGTGAGTTCTTGGGCTACTCGATCCTCTCGCCAGATCTTCTAAATGAGGTCACCAACAAGATCGTGCCCCAGATCTGCAAGGAGATCAGACCCGATGTGATCGCCTACACCGACTCCTTCCAGTACAGTGACTTTGTGTTGAACTCGGCCATTGCCAAGTACGATGGTAACATCTACGAGAACTACTTTGGCACGGTCAAGACCTTGAACCCACCAAGCATCACCAAGGCGCCTTATAGTGCCGAGTTCGAGCTCGCCTTGAACAGACCGTCTCTTGAGATCAGAGACAGATTGGGGAAGACTGGTGTTGCGTCCTCTCTTTTGTCTAAATAAGCTGGCTCTCGATTAAATATATGATTGCATGATTATGAAGATATTCAGTCCGGGAGTTATTTTTTTCCGACACAGTAGCTGTCCTTGGCCTTGCTAGTGCTTTAGGCCAGTGCTCAGGGTATTCTAGACAGCTCAACCCATCTACGTTTTTCACGATTGAAGTAGAAATGACAAATTGCAATTTTGATAATTCTCTGGAGTCAATGATTATACTGAACCGGCTCATTTGACTTAACTCCAAAATTTTTAATCAGCGGAAACGTTTACTTACAATCCTAGTTGCCACAAGTAGATCTCCGATTGATAGCGTACATAATACGGCCCGAGGGAGGGTAATGACCTCCACCACCACTACCGGCTACAACTCCCACTAGCTTACGAACCGCGGAGTTTTTCACATATTTTTTCGAAAAAAGCACAAAACTTAATCAAGCCACTTTTACCACACACATTCAGCTCCTGTACTCTAACACTAAAACCTTCCAAAATCTCACAAAACTCCCCAGTGCTATCTTCATGTGACACGGACCACCCACGCGTGGCACCACTTTCGCAATTTCCGCGGAAAGTGGCCCCGGAAAAGCCTGTGAAATCCGGGGTTGCACTTTTCTTCCCCACAAACCGCGAGCGCTCTGTACAGTGTCCATCCGTGTCGCAGCAATATTTAAATATTATCTGTCGATGCCCCGTAGATTTGACGGGAAGACAAGTCAGGGCAGATTTTCAGATTTCAAAAGGAGGAAATCTCTATTTGACCCAATTTGGACTAACTGGAGCTTGTTATTTGACCTATACAATACGAAATCAACAGGCTTGTTTCTGGCCTTCGAGCAAAGTAACAAATATTGATAGCTTTTTGTCAAGATTCAAAGATGGCAATCACAGGGAAATCGCTCGTGAGCACGTCGCCCGGCCCGGAGCCGGCGGTGCAGATGGCCGAGGAGCGTGCCCGGGCCAAATTCGACCCTTCGGACATGCACAATGTAGTCGAGGGGACGCCCGAAAAAGCGGCGAAAATCATGGAGCTTTACCAGTCGTTGGAGAGAGACCCGATTTTGGCCCCCGGGTTCAAAGACTACGAGTTGTCGCGGGGCGAGAATCGTGAGCAAACTACAGTATTTTCGCAAATTGTGGACAATAATTTTCGCAGATGTCGCGCAAAGGCCCAAACGTCGCCCTCGCTGCGAGAGTAGCCACCGCGAAATTCAGTCGACGCTTGTGCGCGAAACGCCACACGGCCCGAGTAAAATCACCGAGTCGGGCCTCAAACGCCCCTTTTTTCGCAGAAAAGTCTCATCGCACCGCGAAAT
>JAKTWD010000683.1:0-29375 GCA_030581935.1 Metschnikowia corniflorae
ACCCAAGTCATGGTCCTCACGGGCCACCGCAACGACGTGACCAGTCTTGTTACCCAGATCGGCGACCCGCAAATCTGCTCGGCCTCCATGGACTCGACAGTCAAGCTTTGGGACTTGCGCATGCAGAAGGCTCATTTGACCTTGACCCACCACACCAAAAGCGTGCGGCTGATGGTGATGCACCCGCACGAAGCCACCATGGTCTCTGCCGACTCCGGCGGCAGCTTCAAGCAGTGGCTCCTCCCGGGGGGCCGCCTCCTCGACGCCTTCAGTCACAAGTCACGTGACGCCGACCTGGCACGCGACCGTATCGTCAACACGCTTGCCCTCAACCCGGCCACCAACGAGTTGTTTGCGGGGTACGGCGACGGGCGCATGCAGTTCATT
This sequence comes from Metschnikowia corniflorae, assembly GCA_030581935.1. Lineage (NCBI taxonomy): Eukaryota > Fungi > Ascomycota > Pichiomycetes > Serinales > Metschnikowiaceae > Metschnikowia > Metschnikowia corniflorae. Next base: position 388 of record JAKTWD010000683.1, read on the forward strand.
GACTACACCTCCGGCGCCCTTTTGCAGGAAACGCAAACTGTACCTTCTCCAGGCACAGAAACGTCGATCATATACACCTCGACGTTTGACCGGCTGGGGTTGCGTTTGATCACGGGAGAGAACGACAAAAGCATCAAGATATGGGGCAGCGAGGATTAAGTCTGCCTTAAAAACGCAACTGGTTTGCAAGAAAGAAGGTGGGGCCAGCCTGCCGTGGTCTAGTTCATGTTTCTTTGAGTTCGTGATCGGTGCATCCTTTTCATGTAGAACGCGGTCTGTTTCGTTAGGAAAGGTCATGCCTTTGCCCTCCACTCGTTACTTTTCCCTGAGCAACTTCATAACGTTTGAACCTTTCCCTATATTACAGTGAACATGGGCAGGGGTCAATGGAGTGGAAATGGCAAACAGATTGTTTTCATGCATCTTGAGGTCACACAAATCCAGGTAATTCGAAAAGGTACTGTGCATCCGTCAAATGTATCACTATTCTTGGCAAAGGATCATCTACAGTATTAGAGATGTGCACTAATTCCTGTTGTGACTCTACCTAGTCACGAGCAAGGTGCGGGACACCCAACTGAGGGGCCCGAAGCCACGAAAGTGATCATACATTCCAAGATACTTTGATGGAATGATTTTACTAGATTGTCTCGTTTTCAATCGGATCTTATCAGACCCAAGGCGTCTGACCAGAAACCACTTTTGAGTGTCACAAGTCAACACTGTCACTCGATTCATATCGGTTGCGCCCAAACCCCCGAGATTATTTAAGTATTCGATTTCTTACGGTCCATGCAGCGAACGTCATCATGAAGAAGAGCCCCCTTTCACCGATCAAGCTCTGGCATTGACACTAGATTTGGCTCGCATGATTGTGGAAAAAATCCCCCTACTTTTGAACAGCACGCCCCGCTTCCTCCAGTTCTTCGCCGCTGCGTAACTTTCGCTTCTTGGTGGGGCTTTCCCCCAATGTGATTTTACAGCATTTGCGCACAAAACCCGGTTATGGGTCCTAGATTTCCGGCAGATTGATCACAGAGTGATCCGTCAATAAACCGATCCAAGCCTTTCGATGCTGAGCTCCACGTCCACGAAGTCTGACACTCTGAGTCATGCTCATATGCAATGTGGGAGATTGAGTACTCATTAAAAGTATGTGAATTAATCGTTCAGTTCTCATATATTTCCAGGATGAGGAGCTTATCTCAAGATCGAAGTATCTCCTTTTTGAAGATGTAGCTCATAATGATAGAGCTTCAAGTTGCGAGTCACCAACTTCAATCAACTCTGAAAGTCAAAGCCCCATTGAAAGACGCCTTTAAGGAGCGTATGTCGTTGGTATCTGCGATTCGAGAGCAAAAGATGAAGGGTCGAAGATGACCAGATAGTGGTCTTATCATGACCATAGCTCTGCCGACTAGAAATTGAGGTGTCTCCTAATGATCGCTCAAGCACCCTTAGAGAAACCAAAGATCTTTTGGAAGGAATATGGTCGGAATTGTTTCCGCGCGGCTTTGCTACTTGACTCACCACCAAGCAAGCGTTTTAGAACTATCAGCGATTGCGGTTTCCTTCCAAGACAGTACTCAGCCATGGCTTTGCAAACCCGCAAACATTTGGCCCTGAGATCAGAGTAGCGCCAAAAGTACTGGGCCGATTGAGCTTTGGGTTGGGCCCAGCGAGCTTGGCCTATCCCTTTAGTTTTCCTGAATTATATGGAAACTCTTCCCAAAGGCCTGGATCTTGCCGTTATCACAAGCGGTAAGCACTGAGGTGATTCCTCGAAGCAACACCCTTGCATGCTAAGTTGTCTTTTGATGCGATTGGCAGCCTGTGACTCTGAGCGACCGACGCACTTCTGCGTTCAAAAAATGATACTGGCAACGCCAATGTCGTATTATCGGCTATCTGCCTCCCTTGAGCGTCAAGCTTGGTCACTATGGTTCCACCCGTATGTCGCTAGATACGGTTGTTGACAATATCCTTATTAGGCCTGGTGTCACGCGTGAAATTATTCGATTTTGAATCTTTCATCCAGCGCCACTTTCACGATTTCGTCGAAACAGAACAACATCACATTCCTTGAGGATCTGCTGGTGAGGTATGGCGAGTTACACTTTGCTATGCGACAGGTGTCTCTCAGATTGCGAACGTTTTGACAATCCAACAAAAATTGCTTTAGCTTATCACCGGCTCGACACGAATAGCGTGGGATACCGTCACCTCCATTGACCTATCGGTCAAACACAATTAAGGCAAGACCTTATAATCAAGGTCAAATTTGTCAGGGGCTATCCCTGATATCATTGAAAATCAAGGTGACGAAAACCTTATCAACACAACTGACATGATCGGGCTGCTCTAACATTCGGCGAGTCGGGCTGAGTGTATGATGTACTCGCAGACACGAAAAACATACCTCGAATGTCGTTGTTATTCCGGATGAAATCCCCGACCACAAATCATGAGCTAGCGATGCTGAGAAAGTCTCCAGTTCGATAAATTTGTACAGAATAGCCGCCATGCTCAGCTCTATTTTTTGCGACGTGCCAAAATTGTTTTCGCTTCTGCTTAATCATAGCGAAGATGCAGATACTGAGAGACTTTATTTCCATTGAAAGAAGCAATCTGGTGTAGTGGAAACTGATAAAGATGAAGCTTCGAGATGCACTCCGGAACCGAATGAGCTAAGTGTGCAGAATAGCCAAGAGTGCAAAGAAGCAAATAAGGAATTGCGGGAAGGGGAACACCAAAAGTGGAGCGGCTCGAGATGGGGCCTTGATGAGTATGTCTGCCGAATTCGACGTAAAGTATGTTGATCATTCCTGGATCAATATATTGCTTGACGAAGGAAGTTTCGTTCTTGACATTTTCAGTACCTACAAGAGAGTTGAAGTCAAAACAGTCGTGACAGCTCCCGTCGCACTCAAGTCACACTTGTGAGACAATTCTGACAAAGAAGAGATAGCGATATCGACTCTGCCACCGTATAGCATAAGGCTACCAGCTCTGCGTCAACTGTTGGCAATGCTACCAGAGCGTAGAGTTTCGATATAGGGGCTTCACCAAATGGAAAATTGCATTCTGTTCTAGACTTACCAAATTTATTATTGGTGTCACACGCATCTTCACAAAACGCTGCAAGGTCAGCTTCAGACTCGTAATCGGAAAACACCAAGTTCGAAGTATGTTTGAAATGACAGACAGCTCTCTGAGCTTCTGTAAGGTACCTGTGCGCAGGCGTGATAAGATGCCTTGATAGCTTCCGAACAATGAATGAAATCTGATTGGATATACCGCGTACAGAAACTTTCCGAGTATAAAGGGAAGCTTTGTAGACTCGCACATTTGGTCCAGAGCACGCACACCACGTATAACGTTCAAATTAAGGTAAGTATTGGCTAGAATGTACGTCACATTACACCCTCCATCCGACAGAATCGTAAGAATAAACGAACAATCTTTAGAATGATTTTGGATGTGCCCTGCGTGATGCTCAATGTTCATGACAAGAAATATGCTTGAGCGACCAAGGTCTTTCTGCTAAAGTACTCAAATCGCTTTGTCCTTGTTGACTTCGCTCATATCAGAACAGGGCACAATAAGATCATCGACTTATAACAATTTCCATGAAAATATTGGAAAACAAGCATGGTGTTGGCATTCTGAGATGTTCCTAGGATAGTTCCTTGTACATCGTCTTGTGCCAAACGTAAGGCGCTTGTTTCAGGCCATACAACGACTTTGGAGTTTGAGACAGACAGTCTGCAAACCCCAAGCAGATCGTCATGCAGTTGCTTCGTCAAGTACACCATTCAAGAATGCAGTTCTGACATTCGTTCATGATATTCAGTCGAAGTCTAAACGAAGGCGTAAACTGGCATGTCTCTCAACACGGAAAACAAAGTAGTACCTGGTTCAACTACCACCCGAAGCGCAACTGGTTGGCAGTAAAGGAAGGCGGGGACCAGCTAAGCTTTGCAGGATCTAGTTCGTGTTTCTTCCCGTCCTTGATTTTCTGCATCATCTTCTCGTACAACGCCATGATCTGGTCGGTAATCACTATAATATGCTGCCCTTTGTAATACTTAATGATCTGAAGCGTCGAAAGTGTGTGGAGAATGTCGGTGGTGGTCATGCACAAATTGTTTGCGATTTCCTCAATGGTGATTTCCAGCGGGCCGTTAGCTGTGCGGGGCGGGGGCAGATTCGAGTCCTTATCTTCGATTTTAGGATTATTGGCCCGCCATAGTTGCGGATTGGCGCGTTCCACCAACAACTTGACCAACACGTCTGTCCAGTAGGCTCTGTATGAGAGAAGCCCCAAGTCAGACAAGGGTTTTTCGGGCGACCCGTTTTTGTGCTCGACCTTCGAGAGCATATACGAGAATTGGATCAAAAGCTTGCCGAACCCCATTTTCTGGTAGCATGGAAGCGTCATGATGCACGCGACATTGTATCCGTCCGCGCTCTCCTTCTCCTTTGAGAAGTAACCGACCACATGGTGGCCCTGCGACGACTTTTTCGTCATGATATAGAAAAGAAAAGGGTCCACGTCGTAATACAACGTTTTGTGGTCCAAAAACAACTTGGAAAGGAGGCAGAGGTTGCGGCACCACGTGCGCTGTTTCCGCCCATCGATCTCCCAGAAACTGACCTTCTCGTCGCGATAGATCTCGTTTCCGGGCGGGTGTTTCATGGAGCACTTGGCGCGATGACGCTCAAACTGCTTGCGCGAGCTAAAATACGAGAGCGTGAAGTCGCAGATATAGATCTCGTCCTCTTCGGTAAGCTCGATAGGATACGGAGAGAAGTACCAGGGTTCGATGATATACTGGCCCAAGATAATCGACAGGAGGTTGCGAACACGAGCGACTTCCGAGTGGTTTTGGATCATCGATCCGCCCGTGCGTAGTTTCTTGATTTCGTCTTCCCGCAGCTCCTCTTCCCCGGGTCGTTTAAGTCCCTGAACATTCAAATCATCGAGATCTAGCTCGTCGGCTTTTGCGCCCGCCTTGCCCTTCTCCTGACTCACATCTCCTTTTTGTGATTGCAGCAGCTTCAGCAGTTTCAGCGCCACGTCCAGCTTCAGTTTCAGTTTCAGTTTCAGCTTGACCGGTTTTTTCTCCTCCACTTCTTCTGCCTGCATGATCAAAGGAGTGTTATAGTCGATGCGGTCGGCGGCCACCCACTCGTCTAGCCGCTTATTGTAGTCCTGGTAATGGACATAGAAGCGTTTCTGGCCCTTTTTGACGTGGCTCTGGAGAATCTCAGCGAGTCTCTTGCCGTCCTCTTTGAAAACATAAACCTTGCATCCAGTGACGATTTCGTCTAGGGTGAAGACAGGCAGAAGGGCCTCGGGCGACGTTATTTGGAGGGGCTCGTCCACTCTGACGACGTCGGTTTTCTCCTCAGGCATAGTTTTGGATTTTTTGGGCGTGACGCGGCGTGATATTTCAGTTTAGATTGATCGGGTGAAAGTGCTTCAGCTACTGGATCCACCGCACCGTAATGTTGTGGAGCGTAACCAGATGGTACGTATGGTGCGCATAGTACTTGGCTGGGAATATCGATACACTGATAACCACAAACCCGGTCTTAAATTTAATTTTATTTGAGGATATCTTCAAGTCATGGCTCATACTACTTGAGCAGTTTTGGTGATAATCGGTGATTAAATCTATCCAGAGCTATTCTTATTGAATAGGTAACTCTTATATTCAGAGGCTATACGCAGGTCTGACTAATTAGGGTTGAGTCTTGTAGCAAGAGATGTGTGAGGATTGGAAGTGGGCCGGTTTGGGGGTTGAGTTTGGGAGATCGTTGAATATTTGATGCGACCATTAGATTTGTCTTTTTGAGTAGGATTTATTGAATATTTGAGTCAGTGTTGCGCGTTGTCTTAATTTGCGTGAATCGAAATGAATTTTTTTGCTCAGGATTCACAATGGCGATTTACGATTACGACGAGCCTTTTTCAATTTAGCTAACACGTATTTTTTATGCGGTTTTTTTCCTGTTTTTCACTTTTTTGAGGAGACTCGGCAGTAAGGCACTCATTAGCCAGTGCTGCACATCTTGTTTAAATATGGGGTTATTCACGCCGCCTTCTCAAAAGCCCACTTTCACCATTCTGCGTGTCCGGGTCGCGATAGAGACGAAGACAACGATGATGACAAGATGGAAGTTGGCGCTGGTGAAGTTGTCGTGATCAATTGAGTTCATGCATTCTTAATGATCGGAACGATTTTCTGTTTTCGAGCAGCTATATTGAAGCACGAAGCAGCTCAATTCTTCACGCATCACTCAAGTCGACAGCAGTAATACGTTGCGCTCAGATCTGTTTTATAGCTTGGTGGATCACATTGTGGGGCTGAATAGATAAACCTGTATTACCAACAAATTTTCAGATTTCTCAGTGGATAGAAAGAAGAAAGATGTAGCTTATCACTGCTCCATACTGATGAAGATTGTGGCACTATAATTTCCACCTTTGTCAATTTTCGGCAGCTTGTTTCCATTTCACATGGTTGAATGGTGATTGTTGCGGCAAGATTATGAACATTTTACACAAATCCGTACGAAAAGCTACTGAAAATTACGACTACGATTGCGATCGTGATTACGATTATGACTATGATGGTTTCCAGAAAGGTAATTTGAATTATGGTGGTGATCATGGTGGCCCAAATTTCGTAAGTCGTGATTTGGCGTAATACGCGCGTAATTCGCAACCCTGGTTTGAGTGAAAGAATGGAGGTGCGACCATTTGCAACCAGTGAAAGCAGCGACTTTGCAAGCTGATATCAGAGGTGTGAGAAAAGGGGCATCAAAGTAAACAAAGCCTTGTTGGGGTTAAACCAAAACTTTCAGAAGGAAATACGTTAGAAAATAAGAAAATTCCACTTGGAAAATGAACAAGAGGTAGATTGTATCTTGGCTCCAATATCTACAACTGGCCAAACACACCAGAAGAACAATGCACTTAAGCTTGCGAGTCAGAAAAAAGGTTCATCACATCCTGCTTCGACGGTTCTCGTTGAGCTTATCTCGATAAAGAATTGAAAATGATTATGGAAGATAAAATTTTGTGAATACAATAGGCAGGTACTAGATCTCAAATAACAGTGAATGAAACAGTGACTGATTTAGAAAAAGTCACAAATTTTTTATTCACATAGACAAACACCCTATTGCGCCTCAGACCCCGGTTCGAACCCCGGGCGACAACACAAAAAACTGGAAGTGCGGTACACATCTGGAAAATCAAGTGTGTTAAGGTTTTCTCTAGAATATATAGTTTTCGCCCACGGCTAAGGTAAGCGGCATCCTTCAATACATATCTGTTTCTTTACAAAAAAAAAAAAAGCAGTTCAGTCACAGATAATAGAAGCCGTTATAAATTTGGCTTATCTTTGTGTATGGTTCCGAGATTTATGCTTGGTGGGATTTAATTCCAGTCTTGGAGCATATCAAGTTTGTACACCGCACCGTTCTCCGATTAGATCTTTCAACTCCTACATCATGAATATCCCTCCCGGAAATCACAAAGAGCGGTGGCTATTGGTTGTAAATCTCGGAAAGCATGAAGGAAAATAGCCTCAATCTTTCTTAATTAAAGAAACAGAAACTATTCTCATCAATGTCCACAGATGTGTCTTCATCTACACTCTTATGAGGATTTCCTTGTGTCTGTTTAGCAATTAGACTCTGAAAAGTCCTCTTCTACAACTGTAGCTAATGTTTTGCTCTACATTTAGACTCAGATGTAGATACTCAACTTTCCTCGGCTTCTTGCTACTCAACTTTCCTCGGCTTCTTGCACGGTTTCGGCTGGTTTCAATGCTCTGCCAGCCGGCTTTTCGTCGAGTTTTTTCTCTTTTACTTTCTGGTTTCTGGTAAGCCTTGATAGATAGTTAGAAAGAAAGAAAGAAAGAAAGAAAGAAAGAAAGAAAGAAAGAAAGAAAGAAAGAAAGAAAGAAAGAAAGAAAGAAAGAAAGACCGCAATTGCACACTGAACCAAGTCTTTGTGCACCGTCCCCGATGACACAGATACAGATCACTCGGACACAAAGACAGATCCCGAGTGATCAATCAATTGCCTAGCTCCAATGTCATGGATAGCAATTTGTTAATATAATACTTCCAATCCACGCCTTATCACTGGCCCTACTATTACTAACTCTCTCAAACTCCATTTAAGCCTCTGCAGCCTTCTGATAATCATCAACCGTTCCCAAATAAATATTCACGTCCTCCTGGAAAGGAATCAAACCATTCCAAAGACTTCCTAACAATTCCAGCTATGTCTGCACCCTCTGAAGCATTTTGTTCACAGATAGGCGATGTGGTAACAAAGAAAAAAAAGGAATTGTTGGAACGTAGAACTAAGGTGTTGATGTTTTTCAAGTATCGGGCTTACTCTGTCGGCTTTGGGAAAATTGTAGGAGAGGTCGAAGACATGGACGGAGACCTGGGGGATGACCTGAATGAAGTGCTGGGCGGAGATAAACAAATGCTGGATGAGGAGCTCTCTAGGCGAAAGGAAGCAGGTGATCATATAATGTTAGAAAAATTAGAATGAACAAACTTCGTGTACAAATCATGGTTATAATGACATAAAAGAGAGATCCAGAGAGGCTTTGAGGCTTGGTTTTGTTGTCCATGTTGAAAATTGTGAAAAGACGGACAACTTCAAAGTAAACCTTACGATTTTGTCGCAAACGATAAAATATCGGAAATCTTTACGAAAAATCGTGATGGGTCTGCCATCGTAAGGTGACACTGGTCTTAGCTGAATCGCCAATTTCATAAACCGTTTATATATACAAGTTCTCCACTGAGCCTAAGCACCTCTCCACTTACGAACAACCGCAACATCTGGCTGCTCGAGTAGGTGGCCCACCGCCAAGTACCCCACGTTGCAAGACCCAAAATCTGCCACGAATTGCACAAGCTTGAATCTCAACTCGTCCAAAGCAGCCTCTCTTTTTTCTAAAGTTCCCGTACTCAACGTGTCCACTAACACCTTACTATCAGCAACAAGATTGCGTTCCAAACAAGCAAGGACTAGCTCTTGCACGTTCAAATCCCACACGTTTCCGTTCCCGTTTAGCCCACTCAAGTAGTAGTTATCCACGGTTAAATAGTTAAAGTAGTCGTGGAGGCGTTTTCTGAGCAAAAACTCAGGATACACAGACGTCGGAATATACTTGGTCTTGAGTTTCAACGACAGACAAAGCAACCGCACGGTGTCCGCGGGCAAGTTGAACGCCGTCTTCATCACGTAATCGTCGACAGATCCGATGCTTTCGAGGGCGACGGTTTTCTGCAAGTTTTCGAGAGGCCCGGAGCGCCATATCCTGGGAAGAATCGAGGGAAGCACGCACGTCAGCGGGGTCACCTCTGGGAACGCGTAGCACAAGATCGGAGTCATTTCCATGAAGATGGTAAAGATCACCACGAACGTGGGGATTTTGATGAAATCACGCGGTGTTCTGCGGATCATCTGGAAATCTGCCCTCGAAAGATTGAAGAGATTGGCAGAGACAGCGACCGAAGTCGTTTGGTCTACACGCACCACATCGCCAGTGGTTGCATTTTTTTCTGCCCTGTTTTCCATGAGGTTCATGTATATCGACTGGGCCATGTACTTGGTGAGGGTATGTGCACTTGGGATCTTGATATCCGTGTCATTTCCAGCCCGATCAAGAGTGCCTGTAATCTTGAAGCTTTTCATAAGGTTCTTGACCTTTTTGTTGTTTTGCCACACGGCAGTGACGCCATGTTTATAGAACTTCATGAGTTCCTTCGCATACGCGAACCCTTGCTTGGTCTTGACCTCAATCGTCAGCTTGCCTTTGTTGGAATTTTCTACGGCAGCGTATATCTCGTTTTTCGATTGCATATCTAGCGGAAGCGTCGAGGGACTGTTGACCAACGTATGTCCCTGTTGGCTCCATAATGAATGGAGAAGAGGAGATCGCTGTACATGGAGAAGAAACTGTTTCTGCAGCTTTCCATACTTGAACAAGCCACTGGCGTTCATTCTATGGGGAATTCAGATGGCACTTCCGATGAGACTCCTCTGTGAATGACCTTAAATGGCTTTATTGTTGCAGGAGGAGGAGGAGTAGAAATCAGCTCGCCAGTGATATTAGTCCGAGGTGCAGTCTTTAACGGAATTAAGCCTCGACGGAATATCGTAGGCCAATTTTTTTGGCTCTTTGGGAAGAGTTTGTGGTTCGAAGAGTTTGTGGTTCTGCCAGTTTTGAATAAAAAATTTGATGCTGTTGATTAAATTTTCAAAAAAAACTATCAAGTCCACCATGACCAAAGAATGCCGAGGGCTTATTGTCTATTATTCTACAGTACCAGGAAACTGTAGTGCGGCCGTACATGAAATCTGCCTGCACCAGTATAACTACTAGTCTTCACATCTAGACACTTAGTATCTGGCATAGAAAAGATAATATCGCCTGGAATATATTGAAAAGTCTCATTTCATATCATTAACAGGAAACAATTTGAAGTTCTCATTTTCCTGCCGTCACTTCAAAGACCATTCGAGTGTCCGTTATCCTCACTTAAATCACAGAATTCCGGGGAAAACTTAGTGATGGAGAAAAAGATCGTGCTGCCTGCAGACCTTGCCAAATGGATCGACTCTGACAGCTACAACTCGCTTCTATCGTTCACCGAAAGACTCCAGGCCTCGGTTATAGGCATCACCAATGATGCTACAGTAGCAACATCGAACACCATCAACGAGATCATAAAAGTCTTGGATCAAGTAGACTTGGTGATTCAAGCGCATCCCATAGTAAAAGATGTGGAGTTATCGCGGTTCGGCAAGCCCGAGTTTCGTGAATTCTACGATGACTTGAAAGACCGCTCAAACGAATGGATAGCCCGTCTCTGTCCCTCGCAAGAGGCAGAAAACATCGCTGAAACCCACGCATACTTTTGCGAGTCGTGGGGGAACAGGACTCGCATAGATTACGGATCGGGCCACGAGCTCAACTTCATTTTGTTCCTCTATAGTCTACACCGTAATGGGCTCCTCCAGGAAAGCGATTTCACCGCTGCTATCGTCAAAGTCTTCAACAAGTACATGGCTTTGATGCGGAAACTTCAAAAAACCTACTGGCTCGAACCAGCGGGCTCGCATGGTGTGTGGGGGTTGGATGACTACCATTTCCTCCCGTTTCTATTTGGAGCAGCGCAACTCGCGACACACCCACACATGAAACCCAAACTGATCCACAATAAGGAGCTCGTCGAGTCTTTGTGGCAAAAGTACATGTACTTGGAGTGCATCCAGTTCATCAACTCCATCAAAACGGTGCCTGGCGTAGACAGATCCAGTGCTAGTCTTCGCTGGCACTCTCCAATGTTGGACGATATCCTGTCGGCGAAGTCGTGGCTGAAGATCTCCGAGGGGATGATCAAAATGTATAAGGCAGAGGTTTTGGGTAAACTTCCGATTGTGCAACACATAATGTTTGGAAAGATCTTTCCTGCGCCCGAGGGTCTTGATGGCCATTCGAGGACAGATACCGAAGATGACTGTGGCCACGTGCATGCGAGGCAGGGGCTCAATACTTGGGGTGACTGCTGTGGTATCAAGATTCCCAGTGCTGTGGCCGCTTCTCAGGCAAACCAAAGGGTACCGTTTGACTGAGGGGAGTGTGAAGTGGAGAACTAGGGGCATGTGGTGAGACGACTGTGTGGGTTAAAAAGTTGTTAAAACTGAGGGTACTCGCTGGAATGAGGCATTTGGTCTTTCAGATTTGTCTGGAATATTTCAGGAGCACCCTCAAGACGGAAGTGATTGCTTTGATTTATCTAATCTGTGAATGCTTTCCCGGGCACACCTCTTGGTATATATGGACAGAATGGCTGAAAGGCCGAAGAGAGTCGATCCACAGATCTTACAACAGGAATTGTTGCGTTTATGGTCTTATCCTTCTATCGAAACACAGCACTAGTTGGTACTTGCATGATCTTCACCAGGATATGTGCTGCTCAAATACCGCAAGGAGCCTTATTGATATTGGCTTATTTCTTCGATTCAGTTGAAGAACTTAAGGGAATTTGACGTATTTTGGCGATTTGGAATTATGAATAAAGGCAAGAGTCTTGTGGAATCTGGAACGAGGAAGTAAAGGCTAATACCGCACATACTTGAGGCTTTGGATTGGCAACTTACCGGGTTATAAACACTCAAATTCAGAATAGTGGATGACGTCGAGTCCTTGAGGAAATTCAGAAAATTTGCTCTCACGCTCACAGTATAATCTGATCTCAGACAGTCTCTCCGTCGAGCCAACACAGCCTAAGTGTTCCAAAGCCAATAATTTGCAATATTTCGAATTAGGAAAAAAAAAGTCCGATGACTTGTAGCATGTTTTCAGCTCATCTAAAAATGCCTGAGACAATGCTCGTTAGTGGTATATCTTCAGCCAGGGTTGATGCTACCGGGGTATAGAATGGTGGATGACCCGGATTCAGAGGGCCGTGAAGAAGAAACGACTTCAGCAGATTTCACAGGTTTCAAATTAGCCTAGCTTTGAGGATTCCTCAACAACTTGTCAATTTGTCAATTTGAGGTGCCTCACCTGCTGGCTCATATCCTCAGTCAATACAGTGTTGTTCAATCGAAGATAATAAACCAAATACAATCATGTTTCTTCTCACAAACTATAAAATCAATAGCATCGTAGTTACTGAAATTGGGACTCCCCTTACATCATTATCGACGGCTTTTGCGGGAAATCTTTCACTTTTTAATCAGCGCAAGATCTCTTCCCATTCTGCCAGGCACCATCATCCATTGTTTATATAGCTAGTGAAAAAAGTAAAGAATGGTTGTAAACACAACTGCCTTCGGGCGGAGGATTTCCCGGTGGAGATGATGAAACTGAAGTTTTTGTGGAAAGCTTCCTGACTTATGATTGCTATCTGCCGAATAGTATCCAAATTTAATGAATTGCGACTCTACGTTAAGACATCACCCATTTAAAAAAGTTCCCGACTCCACCGGGGCAGATGAAGGTGGCAGAGCTAGGAAGTCATGGGCTAGTTGATCTAAAATAAAATTTATGAACAAGATTCATGGTATTTTTTAGAGCTTCCAAAAGACTTCTCTTACGGTACCCGTTGCTGTGAGTGAAATGCTTTGACATCGTTCTGGCTCACGTTGTGCATGCGGCCGTCGACAAGGGCCCCGTCATTGCTACTCGATTCGACGTCGGTAAAGTTCTTTAATCACCGCTTAGATTTCCCCCAAAGACGGCTGACACCTGTTTTCGTGACAGAGGCATGTAGATCATAAAGCGGTGCTCAGATTCTGCTTCACTCATGCGATACTACACCTCGTGTCAAGAAAAGCTCTGATGGCCATCATCAGCACTGCAACAGCCACCATATATCCCCAAAACTTCCCCTACTCGGCGTACCCAATACTCGTGGCTATGAGAACATTCCGCGGGATCTGGCCTGGAAACGGCAACAAAAGCGACATTTTGCGTCTCGTGTCGTCGACTCGAGACACATGGGCATATCCCAAAACACTGGCATTGAGTAGATCACGTGGCACGATTTTCCCGTTGGCTGGCACTGGTGCCTGTGTGATGGCAAGAATAGAGTTTTCTAGGTTCGAGCTGTTGGGCTCATCTAGCCGTACGAAAAACTTATCGAGCGTGTTTTCCTCCTTTTTTTCTTCGGATTCGCCTTCTTCGGCCGTATACGAATCTCCCGAAGGAAGGAACCCCATCTGGGAGGTGTAGTCCGAAAGCTTCACCGCCTTGTAGATCGTGTAGATACTCATATCAACATCAGTCTTGAATGGCGACAACCGCGTTTTGTGGTTTCCGTTGAAGTACTCTTTGATGGTGTCCTCCTGGGCCTTGCGGGTGAACGAGTCCTCCACATCAGCCACCGCACTACTCTTCATTACCTTGACCACATCAAGGGTATTTTTAGCGATTTTATGCGCAAACTTCCGCCTGAGATCGACGGCGAGACGGTCGTTGCCCGTGACAACCACAACGTTGATCTCAAAATCCGACACCACGTTCTCGATAACACTCACATCTTTCATCGACAAGCTAGGCGTGTCTACAATGAGACCACCTACCCTAATCTGGTGGTCATGTGATGCCCTCGATAATGCTGCTATTCCGAGCTGCGACGCCTCGTATTTGTACAACTCGATGTTCTCGTGGATGTCGTAAAACCCGTAGCTCTTGACGAGGGGTTGTTTTGGGTTATGGTATGTAGCACCTGAAGTGGTGGTGCCACCCCAGCCATTAACACTTTCAAGATCGAAAGCGTCGCTTATAGGGGTAGCGGTAAGCGAGCCAGGGAGAGAAAACACGCCCTCTTTCGGATCAAGGTTCACAAATAGGGGCACGCGGTCCAGTTTGGACGCGTATGCGGCTAAAGTCTTGGCAAGGGCTGTTTTTCCAGATTGGGCGTTTCCCAAGATCAACACGCGAGGCCCTCGTTTGGTCACGTCTACAAGAGCTTCTTGCCGCGTCACCTCGAGGGCAAAGTGCAAGTTGGTGTACTGTAGCATCGAGGTATCTTCGCTTATATACTCTGAGATCTTCAGTTCCTCGTGCGAGATGTTTAATTCCTCCTTATTGAGCACTACTTCGTACAGCAATCTACAGCCGGACGGAAGGGGGGCGTATATGGCGTATTTGCATCCTGTGAGCCGGACCTCGACGTCGTTGGGTAGCTCCGTGCCAAAAATCTCGCCAACACCATCTGTGACTTTGATTTTCATCACAAGCTTAAACGGGCACTCGAAACGCCATTCTGACCGCGCCGGAATATCCACCTCGACTACCAGGGAGCCCTCTGAGAACGCAGAAGGGGCCGAAAAGCCTGGAATAGACATATTTGGGTTTTGAGGAAGAAGTTAGATGTTTTTGGTGGTGAGATTTAGTATGAGGTTGTGAGGTGAATGCGCACTACCAGACCTGGAGATGGTGGAGTGGAGGTACAGGAAGGGCAGTATGTACTGTGACGTGAGAGTAAGTCAGAGAAATAATAAATTATTTTTCAAATTGGGACGGTACTTAGCATCGACGTGGCTTTTTTGACAGATTGAGTACGTACCTTATTATGGGAGTGCTATGGTATGGTCACTCTATAATAACAGAGATCTAGCTGCTGCCTTTCGCACTCAGTGAGGTACTTAGTTGGTACTGCCTCCATATGAGTAGTCTTCAATATGAGATGCGTACTAATGGCAAATACAAGACCGATACTAAACATGCCCATTGGTAAACTGTAGTCGATTTTTCCACTTCTGTTGAGCTATAAGAGATCGCCTGATGTGCTCTTCTCGTAAACTTTACTTTTTAATTTACTGCTTATTGGTATCCGGTGACCTAGACTGGTGAGTGTGATGACAATGTCACCCAAGGGTTTTTGTCAGCCACAATTGACGCCTTTTTAAACTCCTTCTGTCCAGATTCGGACTCCCTCTAAACCAGCGTGTCATTACGAGGCGTTGATGTTTGAGCCTGAGTATTGAGTCCCTTGAGAATGGTACCTCTTCTGCGGTCAAATTGGTGGGTGTGTGTCAATCGTAATATGAAGTTTCTTTTTGAAAAAGAGTTTTAAAAAAAGTGGATCCACACGAAACCCGACTGGGTCAATATTGCACATGTTTCTGTATGTGGGAGGTGAAGAGTCGGCATGTAGATGATTGTCACTTTCGTCGACCTTGCTCCTTGGCTTCGTGATTCTTTGCTCAAGCACTTCAAACATCCTGATAGAAACCCACGCAGAAATTGTTCTCCATGACGAAATCGAGAATCTCAGAACGCCGGTCTAGACACGTTTCGTGAGACGAGTTGATTCCGGCCGGAACGGCCTCCATGAAATGGCGTAGATCTGAACTCATATCAGAAAGGGGCGTCTGTGACACCTCCAAAATGTTCCCTAATGACCTTATACCTTCAACGTTCATTGTAGAAATCCGTGCTTCACCGTTTTGTCTTCAACGAGATGAGTCTATCATCAGAGCCAGAGGAAAAGGGCTCAACGACAGACTTATTGTCTTTCTGCCAGCTATCCGCAAGACTGACAACGTCACGTTTGATGAAGAGCAAAACTTCTTCACTAGCGGTTTTTTGAACATGTTCCAGTGATGTAATATCAGTTGCGCTATCACTCATAAGCTTGGGTTCAGATTATGGTTCAGATTCACCCATTAAAGCTTCGGGGACAGATGTGTGCTGCAACTGAAATTGTTTGCAGTTCCTGCAGTTGATAGTCACTAATGATCAGAACAATCTCCTCACTCAGGAAATATGGCAAAAAAATGTGAATTGAGTCACTTTCATCTACTATCTCAGCTATTGCACTAAGAGTAGAATCCACGTTCGTAGAAGTCGCCAAAATTCTGTGAGTATTATGGATGGCTTGTCAGTAGAGAAAGACTCCAGCTGGCTCATTTGTATGAGTTCGCCCAAGTCTATCTTCAAGATCAGGTAGTTGCTGCAATTGCGCCCAGACTTGTCACGGTAACGGCCATTGAAGACTCGTGACGCGTGGTAAAGGTTGCCCATCAACACCAAACAAATCAAGAGTCCGTAAAATTACTCTGGATGGCACTTTGCGTACGCGTTGCCCTGACACCCACGCGGAGCAAAGAAGTAAGAAGCCAACCGCCGCATATACTAGCCTTTACTCACGTTTGTGCTTCTCGGAAAACTTCACAATTTGCCTCCATTTGGTGAGCACAGCTTCCACGTCGATCAACATGCCGTTCAAATACAAACATGAAGGACGAGTATCTTTCTGAGCTCTCGTATTTTCATTGATGGCGGCTGCGTTGTTGCTAATCTCGAAGAGTGCGTCGAAGGCCTCAATAATCAGTAAGATGCTGGGGCCAAAAAAGGTCCACTTTCGATAAAACATGCCTTGCCACTTTTTTCACATGGTATATTTCCGGGCTTCTTTTTTCGAATTCGATATGAACCTGACGTATATCAGCAATATCGAGACTGCTAGTCAGATGGTTGCTCTGGTATAGTCCGTGAAAGACAATGCCATCATCTGCTTTTGTTAACTGTGCCCGTGCCATTATCGAGGAAACTTGCTTTGAAAGCGAGTTAGTGATCAGTGACGAAGCTCCTCTTAACCATGCTCTTCATTAAAGAATCTAATTGTTGACCGTAATTCTTTAAAAGTGTCTGGAGCACCACGAAGCTCCTCACTTACTCAACTGAGGTCTATGCACAAACTTCACCTCAATTATGACCGGAGACTCATGGATACAAGTTCTTGAAGATTGCGCTTGCTATAAGCTTTCAAACTTGATCTCCAGTCTCGCGGAACGTACCGCGGGAACGTGGGGGGGTTCGATGTCGGATACGGCGCCATATGCTAAGGATGATTCGAATGTAGGCCACAAGCCTACCTGAATGATCCTGGTAATTCTCGAATTTTCCTTATAAGTTGTTGCCCGGTGCCCCAACTATAGTGCAATACCCTGACTTTCACACTAAATGGCCTTCACACGCTCAACGAAATCACAAGACACCAGTCAAATCCCAGAAAAGTCGATCTTTTTCGGTTTGAACTTCCGCTGCTCCTCCAGAAGTAGCTGCACTTTGCGCTCGCCCGTACGATGGTTCACCAACTCCACGTGCGTGTCATAGTTCACCACATTTTCCTTTGACGCAAACGGATTGATTTTTTTCAGGCCCCGAAAGACAGAATCGTTTTCTCTTCCTTTGGTTTCACCATCCCAAAAAGGGTTGGCGAGCTTGGACGGCCCGGATTCTGGTTGGTGTTCCTCGTCATCTGATGAAAACCCGCCATGAAACGAGTTTCCGTGCCAGCTACGGACTTTTTCTTCAGTTATGAGTTGTTTTCCGGGCGTGGTAGGTGCAAGTTTGCGTGGCCGGCCGCGTCGACTGGGGCTTTCGAGAAGCTCCTCTTCAAAGCCCAAGTTTTCATTGAGTTCAAACAATTCGGCCAGATCGAGCGGTAGAAAATCTTTTGGCGAGCTACTGGACACACCCAGGTACTTTCTGCCGCTGCCAATCGACCCGTGTTTGGGAAACAAACACGAAATCGAGTCCTGCAGAGGAAAGATATTCTCGAGGGTCATTTTCTTCCGCTTACCACGTGGCGACCGGTGTGGGGTGCAATCTGGCGAAGGCGGAAATAGCGTCGTGCCCTCATTCAATGAAAGATTGGTATTTGGAGCCGCATTGATCGATTTACCCTTGACTGTGCTTGGGGTTCGGAGTTGCAATTGACCTGCCTTGGCACCAGCATTACGTTTAGGAGTTACGTCCGGGAGATTGAATTTTGGGATCGGTTTGGAAGAAAACCCCTTTCGGGTGGAAGACGGCGGTGTTTGCGGTAACCTTCTGGGTGTGGTTTGGCCCGTCATTTTTAAATTTGACTGCTGGAGCGAGTAAACTAGATCGAATCAGTATAACCACTCGGAAGAAGTAAGTGAGCTGATCTCTATTTAGATTATAGTAGCAAACGACAGCTCACGGCAGATATTAGCTTTAGCTGAAAGGGACGGTTTGTTAGTCGAACCTGTTTTCGAATTATTCCCGCTGTTTCAAGTATGAAATAAATTTTTGTTGATCGAAAACGATTTAAAAAGTGAGAATGTTACGCGAGGTGCGACATTGATTCTGTAGGGTGGCTGGCTTGTTACCCGTAAGGTGTGAGTGCTGCACCAGACGTGTATCGCGTAGCAATAAAGTGTATTTCCTTATGAAGTTCCTCTCATGTTGTTTAAATTGAGTTGTGTCAACTAAAATTGACTACTTCCATATATTTTAGATATTATAGAAGGAATTGCTTATATTACGTAGTTGAGAAAAATGATTATTTACTTTCAGTTGAAAATCAGTAGTTGCATCATTTGTCTCGACCACTCACCGGCGTAACCACAGGCGACAAAACCACTAGACGCGGTTCTCAGAATATTATCATAAACACGTAGTCTTTTCTTTCTAGAAGATATCAATGCTGTCCAATATTTTTAATACAAGCACAGTTTTGCTTGTTGAAGAAGAAGCGACGGCTAATAATAACTACTGAAATGGAACATCGCTTCAATATTTCCCCAACTACTGTTCGAAATCGCTACGAACGAATCTTCAACAAGAAAAATTAACGCACACAAGCAAATAGCAACAGAAACCGGAGGGGAGTCTCTTGAGTAATGGATAGAAAATGTGGATCCCTTCTCGTCGCTTCGTGCGGGAAACGGCCAATCTCTTCTAGCGGGTCGCGGTACACTACTCTTCAGAGAGTGCGAGTCACTAGGCTCAAGATAATTGAATCGAGAGAATGAACTCCAGAGCACGCTTGCAGAGTCACTCGCCTATGTTTGTGCAAAAGGCAAAATCCCAAAAGATTTCGAAAATATGTTCAATAGCGTGAAAACGGTATTGACTACTTTGGAATTGTTCAAACGACGTTTACAACTTTAATGAAACCGGTTTTACCGTGAGAGCACTAGCTTCTTACTATTTGAAGGGCATGTGAATCACGGTGTAACAATATCATAGCCCGTAAATCGAGAATGTGTCACCAAAGCGTGTGTACAAGTGTACAGCTTTTCCAGTCCGGGGAACTTAAAGGCGGCAAAAAATTGTATCACATGATTTGTGGCGTTCCGGTTTCTGTAAAAGGTACTAATGGTATTTACGTTGACGCTATCCACTCTAGGTATCCTTGTGCGAGAACGGACACATTGAAGCGCTCCTCAGATATTCATTTGAAAAGGGTAAGAAAGAAGAGAGAATTCATCGAAGGAAGCAACATATAATATGATGTGTAAGAGCATCTTTCACTGAGCTCATTATTGCAGAACTTAGATGAGGAAATTGACCGTGCGACGGTCCATCTTGGCTCGCCAGGCCGCAAGCGCCAGAAACGATTCTGTTGTAATTTTAAACCCCTGGACGTAGTATTCAACCAGCCCAAAGAGGCTAAGGTGATTCATATTATTCCATATGGATGCTTTTGTCAAGTCTTTCTGATCAAAATTTTTTTGAAAGCGTGTCTATGGGTGGGTGCGAGTGAGTGGTGTAGACTTCAACTAGGCACCGTAAACCGCACCATAAACTTCATCATGGATTTGCCACCGAAACTCAAATTTTACTTTCAAAAGGATCTCTTCTGAGAAGCAAATCAAGACCACAGCCACAACGGCGTTTTAATGTATACTGTGAGTTTGATAGTTGGCTGTGAGTATGTGAGGCCGCTCAGTGCCATGGCGAAGTATATGAATACAAATGTATATGCGGAATTGTAGCTTTATTTCTGTCTGCCAATGAACGCAAAATTATCACCTTCAGATCAACCCTTAAAGGTCGCGAACCAACTCAGCAGCTCAGGTATAGCTTCATACTCAAGCTACTAATCTTTCTGATCTAGCTGAGATGTATTATGCCCCACGAAATTAACGTTGAAAGTCATGCGGAGCAATTTTTTTCACCAGCTGCCACAAACTTAACACCACTGCTGCGCTGGCGTAGTATTGCGTAAATCGTAATGAAAATTACCTTTTTACGCCACAAAATTGGCCACCGAGGATTATCTGGGCACGTTCTCAATGTCCTAATCGAGAAGCTGGATGAGATTTGAATGAGATTTCCCGACACACAGACCTGAAAAACACATCAAACAGCGCTCAGGACTGCCACAAATTAGCCGAACCAACCAAACCTTCTTAATCAAAAAAATGTGTGGTGGTTCAGTCCAGACAATTGAATTCGTTTTTACGATGACGATTTACGATTACGACGACTCTTAATTTCGTAAATCGTAATTCATCGTAAAACGTTTTACCTTTACGATTTTTACGAGTTGTTTACGCTTTCTCGCGGTTCTTCTGAGGTCTTTCTTTAGTAAGGCGCTCATTAAGCAGTGCTGCTTATCTTGTTCAAATATTGGGTTAAAGCCCTAAGCAGAAGCACCTGATATACACGTGTTCACGCCGCCAAATCTGTGATACTCGAAAGCTCCACGCTCGTGGATTGAATAGAAGAAAAAACGAGAACAGTTTGTCTCATTCACGCCGTTCTTTACTAAGCACACTTTCACCATTCTGCGTGTCCGGGTCACGAGAGATCTCAAGGACGACGATGATGAGGAGATGGAAGTTGACGCTGGTGAAGTTGTCGAGATCAATTGAGTACACGCATTCTTGATGATCGGATGGTTTCGCTGTCTCGAGCAGCTTTATTTGGGCACGAAACAGTTGATTTCTTCACATATCTCAACTTGACATAACAAAAACACGTTCCGCTAACATCTCCACCAAAGCTTGGTGGAACTCAGTATTGAAGTTAGTTAATTCATAAATCTATATTATCAACGTATTTTGAAGGTGCTTGATGAAGAGATTGCCCACATATAAGAGTAATTTAGCTAGTCACTGTCTCATACTAATGAAGATTAGGGTACAGTAATTTTCATGTTATAGCGTAGTTTCGTTAGCGTGTTTCTATAATTAAGATCCAAATTATGGCTTTTTGTTGAGGTAAGATTATGAAAAAATTACGAATTACGATTCCGATAGTGACTACGCTGGCCTCAAAAGAATCGTAGTCTTGGCATAATTTTGGCGTAACGCGCAAAAATGATGGACAGGCGTAGACAATCTTGACCTCAGCTGCACTAATTGGTATACCTGAGTTGCTTAGTTGGCTCGCGACCTTCAAGGGTTGATCTGAACGTAATATTTTTGGATTCATTGACTGTGATGCTTCTTTAAAAAAAAAAAAAATTGACAGATTACCATATGCCATCGAAGAGACCTAAACATGGGCGAGGAACAGCCTTTGCTAAAATAATTCTATGCTACAGTCAGAACTATTATCGAGACTGTGTTCTGCGCGAACACACCTCCTGGAAGACGAGAAGAACAAAGGCATATCGGAATTCAAAGGTATTTTTGAAATGATTTTGATAGTAAGTTATTAAAGAGTCATATCGTGTAACTGGAATTTCATTTCTGACTCCGTCTTTTCTACGGTCATCGTGGGTCCAGATGTATATAGTTGTCGAAGAGAAATACAGTAACTGGGCTTCGTCAACTACCTTGAACGCGAAAGCGCTATTCAGATTTGCGAGACATATCATTAAGTCACCAGTACCCAGAAACCACGTCAATATCAAAATCTCCAATCAGCAGAAAAACATTCCACATACAGACATCCTCAAAAAATTCCAACTTTCATCCTTCTTTGTCCACAAATAGAGTGACAGTAATAAAGCGATCTAATAACATCGGTGCAGGACTTTCGCTGGGCCCATTGGACCGCACTTCTACGACCGAAAAAAACACCGACCCGAAGACAGTGGACAAAGACCATTCACAATCAATTTGCAATTGTGAACAGACGCCAGCACGAGAATTGGTAATTGTTCTCTGACTCGCTCGCTTTCTTTTTGTGGCACTCTGGCGATTTGAAGGTTGGGCTAAAACTACGAAGCATACTTCCACAGATACGGCGATTGCTTGCCATTGTGACTCAGATATATCTGGTTATCTAGTGGCGCCTTCGTGTATTATCCTGAGACACGTGGCTTTTTAATATTCTTTTCGAAGATTCATTTGAAGGAATAATCGCGATAAGTCTGGAATCGGCTGGAGCCATCACGCACTATTGGCTGATTTCCTAATACCTCTGGTGTCAACCTACCGCCAAGTCATCTCCGTATAACTGGTAGAAAACCGGCTGTGTACTTCCAGTCTTATCAAGTTTATCACACTTGCACAATTCGAGCGTGTTCCCGATTGTTGACGCGTATCTATAACACTTGAACTGGTGCCTCAGTGAACATACCCAAAAGGTTGAACTGTCTATTCGTGTTTCGGAATTTATCATCATGGGTCTGTTTGCGTCCTTTCTTTGCTGTGGCTCGGATACCTCGCACTCTTCGGACGACACGTATCAGAAACAGACACCTCGAAACATGCCTGGCGTACAAGCAAGTCCGAACGCTAGAACCATGCCCGGATCTTCTCAGGGTATTTCTGGTCCCAAAAAATCGAACAGAAATGGAAATGCACCGGATGCCAGAAAAAAGGCCCCCAAACCAGCCAGGCCTGTTGTTGAAGACGACCATTCTGCCAACGAAAGCGACACCTTATCGATGGCTAATGAAGAAGCTAAACAGCTAGATAGTTCAAAACCTACAGAAGGAAATAGCAAGGAATTCGAGCCAAACCCCGCTGGCCAGCCGACGCAAAACCCGCAGTCGGGGGAAATCAATGCTAGTGCTAGTGGAAATGGAACTGACAATGCAAATGGAACTGACAATGCAAATGACACCAACAGTGGAAGTAACCCCGAAACCGGAAACACCGAGATTGCCCCCGAGAAAGCGTCCGCCACAGATTTGGCGTCCAATTTCGACTTGAGCGCCATCCAGGAAAACCAGTCCTCGGACCCACAAACAGGGTGCCTTTTGGGAGTCAAGGATACTGCCAGATTCGGCAACAAGAAGTGTCTTGTGCTCGATCTCGACGAGACACTCGTCCATTCTTCCTTCAAGTACTTGAGAACTGCCGACTTTGTGATTCCGGTCGAAATCGAGGGCCAGGTGCATCACGTGTATGTGATCAAACGGCCCGGCGTCGACGAGTTCTTGAAGAAAGTAGGCCAGTGGTACGAGGTGGTTGTGTTCACTGCGTCCGTGGCCAAATACGGAGATCCGCTCTTGAACAAGTTGGATATCCACCATGCAGTACACCAAAGATTGTTCAGAGACTCGTGCTATAGTTACCAGGGCAACTTCATCAAGAATTTGTCCCAACTTGGCCGTCCCTTGCAGGATTCCATAATCATCGACAACTCTCCTGCGTCATACATCTTCCACCCGCAACACTCTGTGCCGATTTCGAGTTGGTTCAGCGATACTCACGACAACGAGTTGATTGACTTGTTGCCGCTTTTGGAGGATTTGTCGAAACCCAACGTCGACGACGTGAGCTTGGTTTTGGACATCTCGATATAATGGCGTGATCGCGGCCATCAGCAGGGCATAAGCAGGACTTATGTGGCCGAGGGAACCCGACGCATGCTCGAAAAGAGTTGATGGAGAGATTTGGCCGAACGGGTGGAATGCAAAAAAGTAATAAACTCATACAACGTATCTTTAATAGATTAATAATAACCAGTAATCAGTGATGGGTAGTCTGTTTGAGATATGTAGGCATGTAAGCTATTCGTGTCGGTTTGGTATCTATTGATGAGTCTTTGAGACCTCGAAGGGAAAACCATTGATTGGCGATGTGCTGAGCAGCTGCCGTTTTCACAGTGTATATTCCATTTTATGTATAAATTTGCAACTAAATGGCAGTGCATCAGCAGGCGCAACAGTGGGATTGTCATCATTTGATGGCAATTAGGTGACTATGGCGAAAGTGTAGAGAAACTCTCGATTGAACTACTTTTTGGTTAGGTAAAATGATCTTTATCACAAGTAAACGAGAATTGCCAACTCCCCATTTATTGCCAGAGTATAAGGAAAGGTGATACCATAATCTATGATTATGCTGGATTCATTAATGCTCCAAGACGCATCTGAGAAGAGGACTCAAGCCTTTTTGAAATTGATGTGTATTTATCTCGCGGGTCCCGAACGAATGTCCCATAGCTCTGGAAATTGGGTCGCCAAACCTACTCCAGAATGAGTAAGACGTGAAAGATCAGTCTGGAACAATAATCCATGTAGCCTCTCAAGGCCCTATATGAATTGCTACTTTCGTTGCCCTCAATATAGTGTACTTGATTAAGACTCTAAATGGATGCAGGCTGTATTTGATAGACCGATGAATAAGAGCCTCTGTAGACACCAGTGAATACGTTTACCAGTTGCTCATGTGCAGTGTAGCTATAGTAATAGCATGTCACTGGCTGATAAAAGCCATTTGCCCGGAGCAGCTCAAGACAATCACTTGTTGCAAAGAAAAAAGCGAAAATTCTTCTTCAAAAGAATTCATCTGGCTTCCTCTGGGTAAAATTTTGTCACATCTCTTAGGCATCTTCACTACTTTCAAAACCCACACAAGCGACATGATATGTTGGCCTCGCAGCCGTAATGAAAAGAGGCTCGAGATAAGTATTCTGTCACGTTCAAGCTCGATGTAGGCTAGGCTTTTCTAGTTTATTTGCACAATTTTAACCCCACTCACTCCGCTCCGCCCGTTAAATTTGAGCTCGTCCTCGAGCTTCCTTAGCTCGCCGTAAATGTAAGTTGAAGTATCATCAATGGTACCATGACGAATAGTTCAGAGGTGGTTCCATACCCCTCTCCGATCGAAAAGAAAACAAGCGATGAAATCACAATAAAAATGAAAATAAAAAGATACATCTCAAGAAAAAGTTATATCGCTAGATGATAATAGGGTTTTGAGATACATCCGTGAGTTCTTCATATTGTTTTGTGTATTCACCTGTAACTTCTTGTTTCTGTTGTTGTCGGTCCGTTAAAAGTTCATATGTAGATTGTCGATTCATAAGGATGGTCATAATCAGATTTTGTGATTTTATTCAATGTAGTCATAGGAATTCGGATTTCTTTGCAGCCTTTTCTCATCTTGACCATTCGAATGGTATCTTTGTGATTTCAGTAGTGCCTGTTATATGATGTCTCAGAGTAAGAAATTGGTTTTAAATTGAATTGGTATTTGTCTTCGATAGTCGTCTAGGTCTCGTGCTGCATAAAATATAATAAAGTAAAATGGGTCGTTGTTGACATTTATTAGCAAAAACGGGCTGAAAACTCTTGGCATAGTCAACGACTCGTGTAGGATGAAAATGAGCACTTCCAACGTGTGAATGAGTATTAAAATTGATGTACGTTGTCTTGAAGTGTCCTGTGTCGGAATGTGAACCGTGATGTGTAATACCTCTTCACTAATTCGATACTCTGTCAATAGCTCTGTCAATAGCTCTGTATCAGTTGAATCCGGTTGGTGTACTTGGACTAGAGTGTTATTTGTTCATATCTTCTCAATGATTCTCAATGGCGGTCAGGGAATTACAGATTCACCAAATTTACCTCCGTTAGCGGCGCTACCAAATTACTAACCAGTGTTCCCGGTACTGTGTTTCAACGGATCGTCAGAGGTAGTTTGGGGACCTGCTTCATGATGTCGGTGCTATAAAAAAATAGGAAGCCCACCGAATATCTTCTTGTTAATTAATATATAGAAACTAGTCTGGTATACTTTGACTCTTCATAGCTTCGTCATAGACACCATATTATTCACCTGACTTTGTCTCTTGACTTTGGTCTGGTTTGGCTAGTCTTTGTAACTTAACTATGCTGGGTATCATCTCCTTAAGTATCTTCACAACCAGGACTCATCGGCATGATACAGCCCGATTTTTAAACTTCGCGGTGTTTATAATACCACGTTTTATCCTCGACTGACCCAACATGTCTCTGTCGGTCTTCTTTGGGCACTCTCGTATGTCTCCCGTATTTGTAACTATCGTTTTATGTCACTCCTGGCCGTCCTAAGTTCGTTGGTCTCGAGATTAGATTTTCAATGAACACTGGTCTAGTCAGGTCTGCATACTTCTCTCCTGCAAATTTTGTGTCATGTGAAAAGTACAACTTGGACCGTAAGCCACTGGCCAGCTTGGCCTAATAGATGATCCTTCACCGCACATCCTCTCCCTCAAGCCCACAACATTCTCGTCCATTTGCCCTAACTTGATTAAATTTTCAAGTATCAGAAGAAAGGACCATCTTGAGAGCTTAAAATGGAATTCAAGTTAAATTCATCATTTCCATCATTGTAAATTTCTCCACATGTGAATGCGAAACATACAAATGTAGCTCACTGAGAACTTCAACGCCTCAATCCCTTCTGGAACTTGCAGAACTAACCTTAGATTAATTTAGCTAATCAATGAAACACCTGATTCCCGAGTATTATAAATATCCCCTTGAGATCAGTAAATTTCAAGTTTATTCACGTGAACACTGGGCCTGGTGCACCTCATCACCTCCGCTCAGTGTTGTTATTTTTTTTTTTTTTAAAGAAACAGATATGTATTGAAAATGCCGCTTACCGTAGGCGTGGGCGAAAACTATGTTGTTAGCTATGGCCAAAATGAATAATTTTAACCATATATTACAAATCGATAGATATTTCATTTATGTTTTGATAGCCGATATTGTAAAAAA
The DNA here is from genome assembly GCA_030581935.1 of Metschnikowia corniflorae. Taxonomy (NCBI): domain Eukaryota; kingdom Fungi; phylum Ascomycota; class Pichiomycetes; order Serinales; family Metschnikowiaceae; genus Metschnikowia; species Metschnikowia corniflorae. The sequence continues at coordinate 27,604 of JAKTWD010000683.1, forward strand.
AAAATTTATCTGATATCAAGTAAAAAGTAGATATTCCCGGTTCTCACAAAGTTAAGCTGACACCTTTTGACCTTACTTACCCTATTGCGCCTAGGACCCCGGTTCGAAACCCGGGCGACACTAAAAAACTGGATGTGCGGCACACATCTGGAAAATCAAGTGTGTTAAGGTTTTCTATAGAATATATAGTTTTCGCCCACGGCTAAGGTAAGCGGCATCCTTCAATACATATCTGTTTCTTTAAAAAAAAAAAAAATAATACGTTCTTTAAGAAAAAAAAAGTATGCCAAAACATTGAGAAAGACTTTATCACTTTTACTGTCTAAACCTGTCTTCTTTCCTCACCCTTACAAGTTCTATGCCATGCTCAGAGTACCATTTATACCCATGTGGGTCCTGTCTCATCAACAGGCTCCTCCGTTTTCAATTTCCAAAAGTCTAAAACGTTTCTGCCATTTTGAAAAAACGAAATCTTTGCTCTGATATATTTTCCGCCAATAAAAGGAGAGAAATTAATATTCGATAATATAAAGTTGAAATTATTCATTTTGGCCGTAACTAACAACACTGCCTCTGCGACTGCAAGTTGCAGCCAATTCGCACAACTCACCAGGCATAAAAAACCTCATCTCTCATCTCTCATCTACTCCTCACTACTACCTTTAGACCACTCCATTTCATACCACTTTTCTTCCTGCTACTCCCTTTTCCACGGATACAGTACCAAGGCCCTTTGATTTAGAACCATACAAAAAGTGCTAAGTCGCTTTTCAAATTTCAGAAAAGATCAAAACACCACAAAATGAAGGTGAAGACGATAAGCCGTTCAGCTGATACTTATGTTCCGGCCAGAAACACACAAGAGCTGGCGTTGCCCCGCAATTTAAACCCGGCGCTCCATCCCTTCGAAAGAGCAAGAGAATACACAAGAGCGCTCACTGCAACAAAGCTTGAGCGTTTGTTTGCGCAGCCCTTTGTAGGGCAGATGGGTGATGGACACCGTGATGGGGTTTACAGCATCTCGAGGAACTTTCAAACCACGAACCAGGTGGCGTCCGGGTCCGGCGATGGCGTGATCAAGTACTGGAACATGAGCTCGCGTGACGAGGCCCTCAGTTTCAAGGCCCACTATGGTATGGTTACGGGGCTTGCGATTACCCCTAGAAGGGGCATGCTCAGTTGCGGAGACGACAAGACAATCAAGTTGTGGTCGTTGCAGTGTGCGGACTTTGGCGAGGAGCTTGACGACTTGGAGGTTTACCGGCAAAACAGCAACAACTCGGGGCTTTTGAAGACGTTTTCGGGCGAAAATGCGTTCAAGGGCCTAGACCACCACGCCAGTGACGACTTGTTCGTGACTGGCGGTGCGACGATCCAGCTCTGGAACATGAACAGAACCAACTACGTGACCGACCTTTCGTGGGGCGCCGACAACGTCAACAACGTCAAGTTCAACCGCTCAGAGGCCAACGTTATAGCCAGTTGCGGCTCCGACAACTCGATCGTGTTGTACGACATCCGCACTAGCACCCCGGTGCAGAAAGTGGTCACGAGTTTGCGGGGAAACGCCATCTCGTGGAACCCAATGGAGCCCTACACGTTTGCCTCGGCCCACGACGACCACAACGCGTATCTCTGGGACATGCGTGACTTGACCAGGTCGTTGAATGTGTACAAGGATCACGTGAGCGCAGTGACCGACGTCGACTTCAGCCCGACGGGCAAGGAGCTAGTGACGGGCTCCTACGACAAGACGATCCGGATTTTCCGGA
>JAKTWD010000684.1:0-29293 GCA_030581935.1 Metschnikowia corniflorae
AAAAAAAAAAACATCCCTAGAAATAGAAGACTCGTTTTGAAATAAGAATACCTCGTGTTCGCTGGTGCGATAGAAAGTCTAAACTTGGATTGATGTTTCGAGCGGCTCGAATAAGGTGCGGCAAACTTTGGCAAACTAGATACGAATTGTATACTGACTTTAATCCCCGCACACATTTTTCTTAACTAAGGTTTTGGGATTTGCGCCCTCTATTATAAAAATAGGGGTAATATTGTTGCTTCGTAGTACGTCCGATTCATGAAGGACTTGGGGCAAAAACCGCCGAAAGCAAATTGTTCATTGCACAGTTGCGTCGCGTGTAGTGTACAAAGTTTGTGCTCTTATTGCTTCAAGTTCTTGGTGGTATACATGATGTATCAATTTTCGACTTCCTTCACGATCCGATTCGTCGAAAAGTTTAGCGATCAAATTTCTTGTTAGGTTACTGTAATATTGTCAATGACTAGGTAAATATTAGACTTTCGCGTTCCAATCCTAGCCTCCACGAATGCCTACGATGTGGAGGTACAAATGAAACCGAACGTGCACTTGATGTAAAAATTAGAGGGAAATCACTGGGGCTGTGAACGTAACTGACAATTTTCAATAGGAGTTTTTTTTTTGCGATATCTCGCAACTGAAATAGTATGATTGATTCATGAGCAGAAAACTTTCCATGGAAGTATAAATTTGGTAGCTTCAGTTGGGAGCCCACTATAATACAATTGATTCTTTCAAATTGAAAAAAGTATGGGAAGTGCATAGGGTGAGCATGTGGAGGTGTTCACTGACTTCGATGAGCTTTGACGCAGTGTTGATGAGGAGGAGTTTGCAGAAGTGTCAGAGGAATTTCGTTTATTTAAAATTGCTTGGAAAGTAACTGAGAGTTACAAAATTTAGGAGTTGCGCAACTAGTCTTTCTGGCTAGATGCTTTTTTAGAGATATCGACCATCCCACTCTGTAGAGAATATATAGTGTGAGAGTTTTTCTCGGGATTAAGTGACTGTAGAACTATAGATAGGATTAGGCGTGACCCGTAGTGTGAGATGAGAGGACAGCTATTGTCAAACACACGTGGACGCAGGTTTGGTACAGCGACTTATCGAACCACTATAAATCCCGTTCCCGCCTGATAACCTTCAACATATAGTACTGTCCCAGTCTCCTGCTCCGATTTGCTCCATAACATTCGGTAGCGAAAATAACCACTTCTGTTTAATTGCTCGAGTCTCTGATATCTTATGATTCTCAAGGACAGTACGGAGCGTGGGAAGAAAGATAGAATCAATATTTCAAGGACTCTTTCAATTCACCTTTCCTCATTTCAAAACATTTACAAAAAATAGAATAAGGAACTGACACATGCATCGACGCCCTAATTTTAGTATGAGACGCTCCCACTACACCCGATGACTTGAAAAGCTGAAGTTCTATGAAGCTCTTTTCGTAATCTTTCAACACATATCGATTTTTTAAAATTCCAAAATTTCAAATTGATAAATTTCTGAGGAGTTCTTTTCGTAATCGTCTAATACCTATTGATTTTTAAAAATTCAAGTTGAGAAGGTGCGGCCGCAAAGTGTCAAATGTTTACCTGCGATCCCGAGAGTATCACCAAGATAACACTATAAGTTACCCTTCTTCCCCTATTTAATAGTCTCAAAATTTTCAGAAGAACAACTGAATGATTTCATGCCAAGAGAAGCCTTCAAGTTTGAAATTTTAACTCATTTTCCCGGCTCAATGTGGTTTCCCGTATTTCTGCCCAATCCCGAGTGTCGGGGAAGGCCAGAGGCCGCGGCCGGGTAACCCCCAAAATTCGCGACATCACCTGAGAAACATGTGAACATTGCCTCGTGACTTGTCAACAACTTTCCTAATCACGTTATCAGAATCACGTTTTGATAATCACGTTCCGATAAACAAAACATTTGCAGCTGCTCGTTTGCAACAAGAGAATCCCAACAAGTACCGGCCCCTACACAGCATTCGTCGAGTCAAGAACAAAGCCGTTTACGAAAGAAAATACAATTTTTTTTTGGCTTAGCCGCCCGCCCCTTGTCTATTTTACAGCCCTTTTTTGCATTAGCGCTCAGATAATAACACACATCAAACCCACACCCCAGATTACCTGCGACAATGGTTGAAAAGAGAGAAAGCCCCGAGTCCTACGGCGACCACACTAAAAAAGCGAAACTCGACGGGACGAAAAAAGATGATATCGCAATCGATTCCGAATTGTTGGGCGACCAGTCTTCGTACAGCGGTGCGGGACCCGACCACAACGACGACGCGAAACACGACGATGACGAGGACGACGAGGATGCTGCCGTGGCTGCCGCTGCGTCTCTTGTTTCCGACGCCGAAACAACCAACGCTGCTGCTGCCGCTTTGAGCCACCAACAGCCCCTTCATCATCACCATCACCACCATCACCAACAGCAGCAACAGCACCAGCAACAACAACAGCAGTTGCACCAGAGATTGGCTTACGAAAGCCATTACGGGCAGCAATTGCACGGGTCCGGTGTCGGCGGTGGCCAGTCTCACCACCGGGCTGACAACACGATCTTGCAACCCACAACGTTGCCGCAAAGCAACGGCAGCAAGCCACAACATGGCTCTGAGGAGTGGCACCGTGTGAGGCGCGAGAACCACAAGGAGGTCGAGCGCCGGAGACGTGAGTCGATTAACCTGGGGATCAAGGAATTGGCGCAGTTGATCCCAACGCCGGACACCAACAAGGCGCAGATCATCCAGCGTGGGATTGAGTTCATCAGGCGGTTGAAGGAGAACGAAAACAACAACATCGAGAAGTGGACGTTGGAGAAATTATTAACTGAACAGGCCGTCAGCGAGCTCAATGCGTCCAACGAGAAGTTGAAGGCTGAGTTGGAGCGCGCTTATCGTGAGATCGAAAAGTTAAGAAGAGAGCAGAGCGAGAAGTGAGCGGTTCTGCAATAGCAACAGACTCTCGACACGGACCGATGGCTTGACGCTTGCTTTGATCGATCGGTCCTTCATCCATTTGTATTCTACTATGTGTATTAGACCTTGTTTGGCTTTATTGAATAAAATGCTAAATTAATGTATTTAAGAGTATTCGATTCCACCCGGCCACCATATAGTGGGCACCACTCGTTTCACGCTCTTTGAATTCATGTGCTCTGAACCAGTTTGACTTGAATTATTCCTCCTTCTTGGATTCCTCTTGAGTTGAAACTTTCTGTTCTTCTTGCTTCGGTTCTCCGAGGTTTGATTCCTCTGGTTTGGATTCCTCCGGTTTAGCCTCACCCACGTTTGAGTCGTCAGGTTTATTTCCTTCAGGTTTAGCTTCACCATGCTCAGATTTCTCGATTTCAAGATCTTTCTGCTTCGAGCCTTCTTGATCCGAATTGTCGAGCTTAGACTCCTCTTTAGACTCCTCTTTAGACTCCTCTTTAGACTCCTCTTTAGACTCCTCTTTAGACTCCTCTTTAGACTCCTCTTTAGACTCCTCTTTAGACTCCTCTTTAGACTCCTCTTTAGACTCCTCTTTAGGTTTCTCCTTGGACTCCTCCTTAGGCTTATCGTGTTGCTCCTTCGCTTCCTCTTTCTTACCTTCCTCTTGTCCCAGATCGCTCAACACGGTACCTTTCTGCTCCTCCTTCGCCCCGTTTTTATCGCTCTCCTCTTTCACTTTCTCTGTCATTCCTTTTTCCAAGGTTTCAGCATCCTTCAACTTCTTGAACTGCAATCTTTGAAACAAATTCACCCTCGCGTCATACGAAGCTAAATCCAGATTGAGACGATACAAAAAGGGCTCATACATCAAAGGCTTGAAATCAGGCGCATGATTGACAATCTCCTCGGTGGACTTCCCGAAAAGAAGCTTGACGATTTCGGCCTCATGAACCGAGGTCAATTCTCGCGACAGGACGTACTCCGTGAGCAAGTCATCGGCACTTAAAAGTTCGACAAAATCATGTTCGGTCAAACCTAGCAAGAGCTTAATTTCGTGGCTGCTCAAGTTTCCATCTGTCATCGGCACAGCAAAGTTCTTCTGTTTGTCAGGAGGACTGAGGTGATACGCTAACCAATCATTTCTATGGCGCAAAAAAAACTTAAGGTCATCCTGATGAATCCAGAGCCTCAATTGTGGAATGTAGAGCCGCTTCGAGAAGTACTTTTGAAGTAAGCCTTTGCCTTCGTACTCGTACGTGAGAATATCCGAATAGTGCTTTGGAATGTACGCCACCTCGCCCTCAACGAACGTTTTGACCAAAGGCGAAAGTTCCGCAAGACTGGAAAAATGCTTATTACGGCAATTGTACACCTGGAGCAAATTGTTGGTGTCGTAAGCTGGGTGATCGTCTTTTTTGTAGTTCTGAGGTAAAGCATCGGCATACCGGTCGGGGCTCTTTTCCGACGACACGGCTAAACCGGTGATATCAATGTACAAACCGGAATCGATGTCAATGTATCTGGCGTCGATGTTGTTGTTTCCGTTGGAGTGGTGGCGTGTGTTTATGAAGCTGCCGCAGTCCAAGAAATAACGGCCAAACCCGTCCTCGCCATCCTCAACAATCAAAGATTGGTTGAATTTCAAACTCAATTTGTGAAGCCCCATGACCGGGACCTGCACATCGATGTCGTTGTCCCATGGGAACGCCACTCCGTTCCAGTACCAGGACAAAAGCGAGCCATGGGCCATCCACGTGACTATACCTTGTTTTCGGGTAAACGAGAGCCAGCTTCTTACAAGCCTATGCAAGGTGTTGGCTTGGTCCTGGGTGCCTACTTTGAACCCGTTGAAAAACCGCCAATCATAGTGGTCTCCAAGCTTGTTATCGAAGATTCGGGCCTCGTAGAAATATTTTGGAGGCGAGTTGTGCTTGTCCACGGAATACTTGACCGAGTTCTCGTAATTAACCAGTTGGGCCTTCGAGACACCCAGGGCTTTACTGTCCTCCAAGTCTTTCAAAATCGTGGTTGCATTATAAATGAAATCGGTGTGCTCCAAGCGCACCTCGTAGTCATGCACGACTTCGTCGATTGCGGCGGGCAAGGTCTTTTGGAGATTATGGAACTCCTTGAGCGTATTGATATCCGTCTTCATGCCGTTTTCGGTCAAGTACTCGCTGACCATGCCGTTCTCAAAAAACAGCGACTTGCGCGTGGCGATGTCCACCGAATACGAGCCGTCTTTGGTCAAAAATGTGATTGAGAACGGGTTTGGCGCCAGCGAATACAAAAAAGCCTTTCCTAACAAGTTCGACGTGTTGGTACGCCCCCGTCCGAAGTACTTGTCAACAACAAACCCTATCCCATTATCGTCTTTGGGTGCCAATTTGCGGCAATATTCGGCCGGATCAATCGCGCCTTTTTCAAGGTCTTTTGTCGACCCGGGGTACATCTTGTTCATGTACGGCCTTTCGTCGAAAGAAGAGCACTCAAACCCCAGCTTGTCGGCGGAAAACAAGTACGGATTTAAAATGGTCATATCCACCCAGTCGGACCAATGAAACGGCACCTCGGATCCGGCTAAGGTCTCGGGGTGACGTGATATGTAGTTGTAGTAAATGGCTAGAGTGAACCGAGGGTCAAACGGACCAACTATAGGTCGTGCTTCCGCCGGACCAGTGAAGTAATCTGGCACCTTCAACTCGGTTTGAAGCGGCGATAGCTCAGTGTCAAGAACCCAGAACTTGTCCTCGAGATCGGAATTCTTCTTATTCTCCAAAAGGTTATCCACCTCTTTATCGAAAGCAAGGCTTGCCCCTGCTGCCTTTTCATCGCTTTGCGAGAATATCGAAATCAGGAGCGAGTCAATGAAATTCAAACTCTTTAGACGTGACTGGGTGTGTTTCAGCATCAGCATAAGTATTAGCAAGAACACGAGCGAGAGCACCGCTGACAACTGCACGTATCGTTTTCGGATTGTGAACACCATGCTGGGCTTTGTGTGTTTATGCTTTTGGAAGTGTTTATGAAAGTCTGTGAAGATGTGTTTAAGCTAGTAGATCAAGCTAGTCTTGCATGAGAGAGTCTGTGTATCGATACTGGACAAGTCGTTGATTCCAGATCCGTTGAAGAGATAATGCAAATGTTTTTGGATAAGCTTTTGGGCGTTTATGAGTGCTCAAAACGATGCTGTATTAGATGGGAAATGAATGAGCCGCACAGCTAATATATAGGCTGCAGTTTTCGTCAGTTGAAATTTAAGGACCCGGAAAAAGTGGACATTAACTGCTTTTGACCTAAAACAACCACCAACGCCAAGCGGATCGATCTCCTTGGATGCGTGTGACCGCTAACCCTTAGGTGAATTATACTTTAGCAAGAGGTCAAAAGTGCAGGATGGAGGCGGAAAAAAATTTGCAGGCACAATTTAACTCACAAAATTGTGCGAGTCCATGCGAAATCATGCGCGGGGGATGCCGCAGCAGACGCATGTACCTTGAATGCAGGTAAAGCTCATCTCAGCGGAGGTCAGATCTCGCGAGCGGACTCTTCCGCGGGGCAGTATGAAGGGTGAAAGATGTGGAGGAAGACCGGTAAGACGGGTGAAATTATAGTCAATTGTGCCGAGATACTAGCTGGCTCTGAAACCTTTCGGAATTCCAGGATCGGTGTTTGCTCACGCTAGGACGACAAAGCCCCACTGCCAAGAAAAGGCTTATCTGCAATGACGCGAAAAGCAATTTTCGAGCTTTTGGGGTGCGCGGAATCTATCAGATCGGACGCCACCCGAGCACCTTTGCCCACGGACAGGAGCGGAACCAATCCCGCAATTTTCTTGTCCAGAGACAATGTCACCAGCTGGGTCGAAAGTAGAGCTCAACTCACTTTTCCTTGACTGGCGGGTTTTGTGCCTCTGATGTCCTTTGGCGATGAGTGGCCCGGTGCCTGAGGCTAAGCTTGTCGCATGAGCAATTCAGTGCTCCGGGGTTTGAGCAGACGCATACTGATGCGCATGTTTGGGCTCGTGCGGCCCGCATGTGCTGGCCATTGAGCCGAAATTTACGAGGGGAAATATAAGAGTGAGTATGAGGGTCTGCCTAGGTTCGTTAATCTTTCAAGTTTCGTAAAGGAAGACTAGGCGCGACTTCAATAATTTCATGGATTTTCGAAAATTCCCTAATATCACTAATTCTCTCTCTCAAAGACAACGTCGGGCCTGATTCCAAGTCCCCGGGTGTTACACGCGACGTGTCACAATCAAGCATGTACATGGCGCGACTTCTCGCGCTTGGGCCGAGAGACACAGTGGGATGCTTCCGCCGCGCAAATGCAGTGAAAGCTTATCGGGCCTTCCACCGATAAGCTCTAACTATTGAAACCAGCGTTACCACTGATGAACTCGACCAGAAACACCAAATCATGGATCCTGAAACAATGCGGCTCTTTTTCACGGTTTTAAGTGTTTTTCCGAAATTGTGACTCAAATCTCCTAATTCCACCGACCGGCCAAGCTTCGTGCGGAGAAATGTGTCTCTGCAGATAGGTCATAATAAGACTGCACACACTGAGGCCGCTCACGCGACGTGAAAGTTGTATACAGTTCCGCACAGAGGTGCCACAGTGAGATCGACCAGCGGTCACTAGGCCATCATTGCACTCCATTGAATTAGTGTGTACGAAGGAGACGCCTATGAGCACCATGATGTTTCTTTTACGAAAAAAAATCTCAATATTGACGGAATTGTAAGCCATGTGCATTCATTTTGCTTATACATCATCTCACAAGATGGTGTGCAGTGGACACTCTTTCATTAGCTAACACAGGGTGCACCTACACACTTCATCACCAGCTCACACATGTGCGCTAACACACTTTATGATTGGCTCACACAGGATGTGCCTACACCGTATAAACACCATCATGTATGACTTTGAAACTCGTGCCAGATGTAACGGAGTTTTGCGGTACGTGATTAAAGTTTTCAGCTGAAATGTAAACAAAAGCCGATGTTGGCCAATTGGCTTCAATATTCGCGGATAATTGTTGAGCCTGGTAGATGGGGCTGATTCTTTTGATTAAAGTAAATGCTCAACATGCAGGTACTAAGGGTCGCAAACAAACACTGACAGGTGGTGAATCAAGAATTGCTGGCATTCTGTGTTTGATTGAGCGATTCTGTTGAATCTGACTGTCATGTCGCTTGGGTTCACTTAACTGGGTAGCTTCACAGGGTAGACGGGGATCTTAGTGCGCACGTTATCACCATTTCTGGGGCACGCGACGACATTTCCCCAACAGTGAGCTGGGGCGGGCCAAGCCTCGAACTGTATGCCCGCCCACATATCGCATGTCCGGAGTTATGAGCTTGAAAACCGACAATCACTGAGGTTGCAGGGGAGGCCGTTTTTCCCAATGAAGTCCAGAAGAAGGGTACCTCTGTATCTCATTCGAACAGGCTCAAGCTCAAAATAGTTTTACGCCTGTTCTGGTGCTGCCAATTGTCTCACTTGCGGTATTAGAATTACTGGTGAATATTTGAAAATCCTGCGTGAGCTTACGGGTTCTTTTGCGAGATTAAGAATCAACATTCACCCCAGATGTGATACTATACCCAGATCTCAGTTAATAGCGGCAAGAATTACTCGTTCATCCATTCTACGGTCGATGTTTAGCTCTTGGCAGCGAACACTCTAGTTCTCCCAAAAAAACACATATTGTACAGGGTAATGTCCATGTTTTAATACGAACGACCAAACCAAATGGGTTCAAGTTCAACATATCAATTCCAGTTTAGTTGGGGCGACAAATCATGATCCGGAAATACACAGGATTAAAGGAGTTTATTTCCCGTTAAAGCTTTACGAAGCAAGTTATCAATGAAGTTTCATCCCAAAAGTTAGGCAGAGCACTAATGGTAGTGATTGAATCGTCAAGCCTAACAAATGGAACTTAAAAAAAACTTCTCACGAGATTCTAGGCGATGCTCACTAGTGTGCTGAAAACCCTCTCGGTTCATTTGTCTCGGACTTGTTTGGCAAAGGTTTTGTACTTGACCCGTTCATGACATTGGTTTGTCACAAACTCGGACATTTGTAGTGAGACGAAACATAGAGGTTTCATGAATTATGAATGAGTTAGTATATGAGAGAATCATAAATGAATCTCTCACTGCTCCTGATTCATATTTGCGCAGCGAGATGTTTCCTACGGGAATACGTTTGGCCAAGAGGAAGTGGATATGATACGAAGTATGAGACTAGCACATATGGCAATAGGCTGAACTTTTCAGCACTTTGTTGAATGGGCTGTGGTATGCGAGAAGATATATACATCATCCTCTCCTCACATGCATTTGAGATTGTCACTTCAATATCGCTCGGAGAAGGAAACTCTTGCAGAAAGGCTCGTTTACCCTTTTGTGAGCACGGCATGGCAAAGTCAAAATTTGCTTTTCACCCACACTCAGATTGATACTACTCAAAGCACACCCACTTATTAGGCCTACTCGAAATTGAGACCAAAAGATCTGAAGAGTTCGTGGACTGGTGTAAATTGGTCGCTTGCAAGTGAGGATGGATCTACATTTTTATCCCGTCCATCAAAATGCCCAATTAATCGACAAAGATGAACACATCGATACCAAGATTCATCTGGGTTTGCTACCGTCCACTTTTGCCATCACAATAAGTGAATCCCGACTTATAGCAAATGTGCCGTTCAAACCCAGCGGTAAGGGTAAACAAAGTAGGCTCCCAGTGATTCAACCTAGACGCTTTTTGGGAATTTGCCCGGCGCGGGATATTACTCGATGGAAAAAGTTCTGAACAACTATGTACAAGGAAGAATGGATCAAGGGGAGTGACCTCTGCATCGATTAAACACAGGGGTTCATGTCCCGATGCATGACTGCAAAGAGCGGGCGGACCAACAGTGCCTCTTCTGTGGACAATCGTGTAATCACCAAGCTATGCAAATCCATCGGTACAACTCTTGTGACAATTCAAAAATGTGATGGAATCAAATCGGCATTATCACTAAGCTGCACTTGAGTGAAATATCTGCTCCAACAAATACCACTTACACCAACCTACGCAATCTCAATTGGTTCGGGAGCACCAAGGAGGTGTCCTTCTTTCCCCCCTCCTGGCGAGACAAGTGTCTCGGGCCTTGAGGCGGGCCACTCAGGCGGGTCGGTGACACATAGGTAGCCCACTGAAATAACAAGTTTTGGGCGCGAATTTTCCATGAGGAACTCAAACTCAAATCTCCAGACTTCATCGGAGGTTTTTTTCTATATTATATGTACTTTTGCTGAGACCGGGCTCGTACAGAAGCCGAACCACAGCACCCCTCAATGTGATGTTTCTTTAAGGAAGAAAAAAAAACTTCATTTTCGGCGCAACAGGACAACATGTGTTCCTAGATTCACCAAAAGATCGCTACCGTAGCTGATGAATTCCTTGATTATGGTCTCTTTAAGCGCACATCCAAATCTTTGGCTGATTATACTTGAGGGCTACTTGATCATGTAGATTTCTCAACAGTATTTGTTTAGGCATTTCAGGCAAGCGAGTAAGCTCGCATACTATGAGAATAGCTGAAGAGCACATCTTGCCACTCTTGGGTCGTCTTTATTCGATCACTCCATATGGCTCTGTCACCACATAAATTATCAAATGAGAGACTTCAAGAAAGTCAAATGGTATTCGAAGAGTCGTTTGATGGTCATTGCCACCACAGGGCACTGGATGCATCTCGGGTGACGTTTTTGTTTTGTACATGCGATTCAAACTCCAGATCGTATCGGAATATTTCCCTGAAAAAGGAACTCATTGGACATATGTTTGATCGACAAACTGGCGACAAAAACGCAACATAATTATCGTCTCTGAACATCCTTTCCTTCAAATTATCATCTCGAAGGTGATGGCGAAACCTCTTGAAGGCATCAAGCATCTCATGTTTTGACATGTTGCCTTGATGAAAGCGAATTGTGAACCCTCAGCAAGTGTAGTGATATCGTATCTGGACATGTTTTGTGAGCTTGACTAGCTTCTCGAGATTTGAAGGATGTCAGCGGCTTTCGGATAATCTCGAGTTTGTCAGTGAACGATGAGGAAAGTCATAGCAACACTGGAGCAACAATGAGTAATCATTTCTGTCAACGTCATGTCTGAGCCTCGTCGTGGAAAAAGGTCAAAATTTTGTTCGTTGAATCTATGAAGTAGACATCTCATTAAATCCAGAATCACAACAGAGAATCTCGAAAGCTCAGAAAATAGCTTGAGAAAAGAAACGCTGAATAATTAGTCTGCGCAGTTCCATCGAGATGAGTTTAAACAACTCGCCCAAGCCACAGCATAGCTGCTAGCCTGCTACACCAAGTAATTTCGGTCAAAGAGGCATTTGTCAACCGCCGATACCCCGCCCGCAAAATCGCATTCGCAGCCTATTGTCTTGAAGCCGAGGTTTCGAAATTTGCCGAACTAAAATTGAAAAAACAATAAAGCTCTCAAATCGCCTTATCTGATAGGTGCTCAGTTCCAGCATAGAACAATCGGCCCGAAGCGCGCGCCCTCTTGCCCTATCTTGCACCCAATTGTCTATCTCAATTTTGGTCGTGCACACAAGTCCCGATGCTTCTATCATTGTTCTCAAGACTGCATACAGCTGTGATAGCGCCCAATCGCGACGGACTTAGGATTATCGCAGATCCCTTGCCTTTTACCGATGAAACAATAGTCCCACAGTTCACACTGAATGCCAAATATTTGGAAAAGTTAAACTTCAAGCTCGATTTAAAAATGATTTTTGACCAAGGTCAGTCACTATCGCTCAAAAGAATAGGTCTTGACGACGAAGTCCTCTAAAACCTTGCTTGCCGGCAATCACCGAGCACTTATCGCCGCACTGACTCTGCTTGCAGCGTGCATAAAGGCCCGCGATAAAGCAGCAAAATTTCACCTTTATCTGAAGAAGACTCGCTTATATAGCTCGCCGGATCTGGCTCATCTGCATCGGCCAGCAACTCAGCGCTTCAAGCAGCAAGGATCAGGAAACATTCAAGAGACCAAAAAAACATCAGAACCATCAAAAGAGTTTTGGTGTACGTACACAACCTCGGTCTTTTTTCTGGCAGCTGCAAATCACCATGGTCAATTACGCGGACCTCTCCGCGTTCAGAAAACGGGTCGTCCATAAATGGACCACCAAAGAGGGCTTTTTCGGCGATTACGACTACGGGTACCTTTTTATCCCCGATATGCCGTTTTCAAAAAGACCCCCCAAAACACAACCGTTTTTCGGACTTAATTCGGATATGCCGCTATTTCTAGGGTTCATTTTGGGTCTCCAGCATGCGTTGGCGATGTTGGCCGGAGTCGTGACGCCTCCTATTATTATTGCAGCCACCGCAAACTTATCCGTCAGCACGTCCGAGTATCTCGTATCTGCGTCTTTGATTGTTTCGGGGATTCTTTCTTGCGTCCAGATCACCAGATTCAAGATTTACGGTACACCTTATTTCATTGGAACGGGTCTTCTCTCGGTGGTGGGAACATCGTTTTCGACGATCACGATTGTGCTGAGCGCATTTCCCATCATGTACGAAAACGGGATCTGTACTGTGATCGACGGCGTGAAACAGCCGTGCCCCGCTGGTTACGGCTACATCTTGGGAACTGGAATCGTGTGTGCACTCCTAAACGTGCTCCTTTCGTTTTCACCCTCGAAAGTCCTTCAGAAAGTCTTTCCTGCCATTGTTACGGGCCCCGTGGTCTTGCTTATCGGAGCCAATTTGATCCAATCCGGCTTCAAGGACTGGGTCGGTGGATCCGGCTGTGTCGATGCGTTGTGTGGAAAGAAAAACTTACCTTGGGGCCTGGCCCAATTCATTGGATTGGGGTTTCTTGTCTACGCATCTATCATCATTTGTGAGAGGTTTGGCGCTCCAATCATGAAGTCGTGCGCCGTGATAGTGGGTCTACTCGTGGGGTGCATTGTCGCGGCCGCATGCGGTTATTTTTCGAGTGACCAAATTGCCGCTGCCCCCGTGGCCACCTTCCCGTGGGTCGAGACGTTTCCCTTGAAGGTGTACGGGCCCTTGGTGCTTCCTTTTTTGGCCGTCTATATTGTGTTGGTGATGGAAGCTACTGGTGATATCACGGCTACGTGCGACGTTTCGCGATTGGAGGTGGAGGGTCCCGAGTTTGAAGCCCGAATCCAGGGAGGAATTTTATGCGACGGGCTCAACGGGATCCTTTCGGGCCTCATGACCGTGACGCCCATGTCGACGTTTGCACAAAACAACGGCGTGATTTCCGTGACCAAGTGTGCAAACAGAAAGGTGGGATACTGGTGTGCGTTCTTTCTTATCGTTATGGGTGTTTTCGGAAAGTTTGCGGGGGCGATCGTGTCAATTCCAAAAACCGTTTTGGGCGGCATGACGTCATTTTTGTTCACCTCGGTGGCCGTGTCAGGCATCAAGATCATCTCCACCACTGAGTTCACCAGACGAGACCGGTTTTTGTTGACGGCGTCGCTATTGCCGGGTATTGGAGCAACCCTAGTACCCACTTGGTTCGCGCACGTCTTCACCTATTCGGGAGACAACCGGGCGCTTCAAGGGTTTTTCGATGCAATCGAGTTGGTCATGGAGACCGGCTTTGCCGTCACGGGTTTCATCGGCTTGCTCTTGAACTTGATCTTGCCCCAGGTGCAAGATGATGTCGAGGAGATCAATGAGGTGGTGTTGGAGACAGTGGGGTCTGCGGACGAGCATGCATTACAGGCGTATGCTTCAAAGGAACAGCATGCGTTTGACATGCGGGTGATGAGAGAGACATCTTCTTCCAATGTTTAGGGTTG
This sequence comes from Metschnikowia corniflorae, assembly GCA_030581935.1. Taxonomy (NCBI): domain Eukaryota; kingdom Fungi; phylum Ascomycota; class Pichiomycetes; order Serinales; family Metschnikowiaceae; genus Metschnikowia; species Metschnikowia corniflorae. The sequence continues at coordinate 13,812 of JAKTWD010000684.1, forward strand.
AGGGTTCAATGTGTATTTATTTCCTGGTGATGTAATTTATGATGATATGAAGTTTTGACTTGAACGTTGTATGGTTTGAATGTTGTATGGTATGATCGAGATTTTCGTAGTATGGCTTCAATCTGACTATGTCTATCAGACGATCAACTAATCGATGGAGAAAAGTGTGATGCCTGGTTTTGGTCTTTTGTTTGATGAATGTTTGAATTACACGAAGGCTCAGCGTGAAGCTACAGAACCCACACAATCTGAACAATTTTTTGAAAGAGCACTGGTTAGCGAGATAGCCCGCTTTACAAAGCTGACTCGCTCGTGTTATCCGTCTTCTCTGTCTTTAGCCCGAAGAATATTGGTTAGGTATTACGCATGAAAAGGACTGATAAACGACTAGTACTTCTTCTTGCGGATGTCGAGACCAAGCAGTCTTGGCTTATTAATTAATTGCCTTCAGAGTAATCACGAAAATCAAGCCTTACCGCTGATGGTGTTACATCTGACACGCGAGTTGCAAAGCGATGAAAACATGATTCGAGAACAATGTGACCAATCATACTCCCATGGGCAGGTCCATGGTTGGTATCTGTAGTGGTGTGGTCTCAGCAAAACTGTAAATTGTACGGAGAATCTCCTGGAAGTCTGGAGTTTTGAGTACGAATTACCTCTGAGGATTTTGTCTTACGCAGTTTCTGATTTTTTCATCGTTTTCCACCCCGACTTTTCCATAAACAGATGGTTTCCTGAGGCAGATTCACATGACCATTGGTCACACCACAGCTCTTTAACATTTTCATTACAAAATACTTCGCCAATAAACACCTTTTGTCTAGTGGTATACCTTAAAAAAGATCCCACAACATTTGCTTTGTTTTCAATGACCTTAATTCTGTTGTCAGACCCATTATCGTGCGTGTTGCAACCGCGCACCTAAGCAGTGTTTATCAGATCTGGCCTAACCTCGGCCCACATACCAGATTAGGCCATCGCAAATTTGGTCGCCCCCACTCGATGAGCCTTTATCTCAATTTGAAACCAGAATCGTCTTTTAATACGCAATTATTTCATCCTTAGTCCTCTAGCGAGTTCCGAAATAATTCTTTTTTCTTGTTTTTCTTAGCGCTTTATTATTCGCGGACCTCGGTTCGGCTAGCCTATTTGAGATCAGCATCCGCGGCCACAGACGGCGAGCAGAGCCGCACTGCACCGGCTTTTCGAAGTCTTGATTCCATTTATAAATTTATGCCATCTTTCAATTGCGCTTCACATCATTGGACAGAGTCAGCATTAGCATATCGATTGTGTTTGGATTTGGAAAATTCGCCGCTTTCCATTTTCTTTGGTCACTTGTCCGCCAGCATAGTCCCAAAGCAAAGCGCCAGTTTTGGTTTTCTTATCGCGATCTGATATCCAAGTAAAGCCAAAACAAGTTGAACCACTTGGAGATTGTTGATCCATCAATTGACACATCAAACACTTCAACAAAATTATTGAGCATGGAGATGGTGGGAATAGCACTGGGCCGCAAGCCTCGGCAAAGTATACCGATCACCATTCTCTTGAAGCTCAACCACACGCTAAAAAAGCTGCTCTTTTCCCGCAAGTTCTACCAAGAAATCAACGACAAGGTGCTTTCTCGCACTTCGACGCTTGACTCTTCTTTGTATTTCATATGCTACTTCACACTCTTGTTGAGCTCTGTTTTGAACAACAAGCAGAAGATCAAAGCATTCCTTGAAGGCCAGAAGTCACGGTTGCACAAGGTATTCAACCAGTTTTTCATCAAAAAGGACCAGAAACTTTTCGTGCGTGAGACTCAAGAAGATCCCGAAATATCCGAAAAAGGCACTCAATTTGGAAAAGATGCCGCAACCATCAGCTCACAACCACCCTCACAGTTGGCGGTGCACTTGAAAGCAGTCTCATCCTATATCTCAGATATTCGTATCTTCAACAGATTAGTGGAGGCCATCAAGTACATGCCATGGATTATAGACGAGTATGCAGCACTCATGAACCCGGCTCTGGCCGTTCCCAGATTCGACAGATTAATCAACTTTGCTCAAGCTATCAACTGCCTTGTCTTGGAGCTCTTAGAAAATGTGGGTTGGCTTACAGACCACAATTGGATAGGTACCAGTGACAACAATTACTGGTGCATGGAAGCATACATCTGGTGCTCCAGGGTGTGGGGCGCGTACTTGGCCATCGAAATCATTGAGCTTTTCAGGCGCTATCCTGCTTCTAAGAGGGGCAAGGACTGGCGCATCAACCTCTTCACACAAGCTGTACAACTTCCTCTTGTTCTCCACTGGTCGTTGTACGAGGGTTGCTTGACACCGTTCTGGGTTGGTCTCTGTGGATCAGGGGCCTCTTTCTTCGGATTCAAGAGAGTGTTGGACTCCATAGACTTGTCATAGCCAAGGCGTATTTCCAATAAATATAATAGACTCCAGTTTCTCAACTCGCCTGGCTGATTCCTGGTCCCTGCGATAACCTGCTTTCACCTTTTTCCAATTGACGAGAACGGTCGAAGTACAAATTGGGATGTGTTATGTGCAAATTCTCTGGCTTCGACGAGCGCTCCATCTGCTGCTTATGTGTGATCTCAAACACTTTCGTACAAGCGACTGTATACTCGGATTTGTTCACGTCATCAATAATATTGTTAAGATCATGTTGATCCTTTATTCCCATGCTTTCCAAGTTACTCACAAGCAGGTCGATTGATAGGTCGCGATATGGACACCCGTGATATTCCCCCCGTTGTGGCCTAGGCTTGGATAAGATTGCGTTACAGTCGTACGGCGCGTAGTTTCTGCGACCACCCTCCAAGCCGTATGTGTGCCTGATGTTGTACCTGTACTCTTTGTTGAAAGTGTCCATGTTCATCTTGCCAGATTTTGTGAACTCACTCGACCAGAAGTTCAAAGCCTCGTCAACATTCAAGCCTATACCCTTCAAGAACAAACCGAGCTGTTGACGACCGTTGTGCCTCAAGTGAGAGTTGAGTTTCATGTTCTTCTGCAAAAGCGACGCGCAGAGCGGGTAGTGCTTGTTTATTTGCGGAGTGGAGATCGATGCTGCTGTGATATCCGAGGTGTTTGCTCCATCGCCGAGGTTTTCGTATTGGATGCTGGCAAAATTCTTCAGAAGGTTGTCAAGAAGTGGGAGAAGCCTCTCGTCATCCTGAAGTTTTGGAATAGTACGAAACGCGTAGAGTAAACCCAGCATCAACAGATCATGGAACTCAGACGCCAACAAGTTCAACTGGAGCGCAGAGGGAATGTACGCAAACCCACGAGATAAGTAAACCTGTCTCAGTGCCACCAACTGAGTTACCTTTTCGAAAGGCAACCTGATGAACGTTTCTTTATCTCTCATGTGCGTTCTTAACTGATCCTGCGTAAGCGTGAAACCTTCGCTACCGGAGTTCTGGAGCGCGAGGGCTACCCTGACCGCTGCACCAGAAGACGCGTATAACTTCTCAAAAAGATCAATCTTTTCCTCGTCGCTGATGTACTCCCAGGAAAGTTTGTACTTGTACAAAGAAACAAACTTAGTCCTTTCAGCCGGCTGAAGCATACCGTACCGGATCTTGAAAAGCGTGGCCTCGTTTCTGGCAAACTTCTTTCTGAGTTCCTCGGTGCGGCAGAATACAAGCCTAAGCGTGAAGTGAGAGTATTTGTCTTTGCGGCGCTCCGCCAAAAACTGTGGGTCAATTTGCTGCGATGCAGAAGTGGATGATGGTGATGCCGAAAGAGGCAAGTACTTGAGTAAAAGTGGCTTGACAATGGCTTCGATCTCCTTCATCAGCTTGGACCTCGCCAAGCAAGAATCGATCTCAATCAAGATTTTGAGACGATCGATGGCACCAGCTTCAAATTCCTCCCATGTCATCTCTTGCAAAGGCGGGAAATCGTAAAACGAAAGCCGCGAGGCAGCAAGCCATTTACCTTCTTCGTCCTCGAATCCAGCGGACTCCTCAAAGTTTCTGCGGCCGGTGACCCTTCTCTTCACTTGTCTAAACATAATAAGGTATGGAAACGGATCAAGACTTTTTTATGTTTGCTAAACAAGATGTGTTGATGAGCCTGTGTTGCAGACGTAGTAACCCAAGAAGTATTTTGGGGCCTATTGCGAAAAACGCGTACGCGTGTGGTGCGTATCGAGACGCGAAAACAACAAAAAAAAATCGGCTGTGATTTATTGGCGCTCGCACATCGGAGTAATTGACCCTGAGACCGGGGGAAAAGGTAAATGCTATCAAAGTACCAATTGTACTCATTTCATACAAATAATTTTTCCTCTTTTTGAGTATCTCCTTTGACGATCCTCTGCGAACTCAATTTGTCGTTAAATGTGGACAATGAGGGGGCTCTTTCTGTAAGAGCCGGCGGCAAACTCATAGTGAAGGTTCCTCATGAGATTTACCAGATCACCTTTGAGGCGATGACCACTTTTAGACCATTACTATTAAAAAAAGCAAGAATAAATACCACAAAAACATGGCAAGAGATATTTCCCGCCGAGTTACCGGTTTTTTTAAAGAAAAATCAATTGTGTTATAGGGGGCTAATGTCTCCTTTCTTTACAGCCAATTATTGGTGTTACGCGCTTATCTCACACGTTCTTCTAGTGTTTTGCGCGGAAGCAAGGCTGTGAGCGGACACGTCTCGGAGACAGGACCAATATCATACGAAGTCACGTGAACAACACAGCGAACGCAATTCCTAGTTCTTGAGGGGAATTCAAAGCTTTTCCTCACAAAGCTCTTGGTTCTTCGAATCCGAAATTCAAGAAAAATAATATTATTATCCCTCAAATCTATCATTTCACCCTTGATATTTCGCGCTATCAGTAGAACATTGGCTTTTTCGAAGTTGTCGCGCGGTGTATACAAGACAGTTCCAAGCGAGAAAATCCCACGAGAAAAAGTGGCCACCAGGCAGACATAAAGAAAGTAATCAAGAAACAGCAGGCTCTTTCATCATGTCTGACGTTGTTATCGACGCTGCAGCGTTTTTCAAAAGAATATCGATAATTCAGAAGAACCTCGCCTCCAGCGAACCGAAGTATTCTAGTCTTTTGTTCTTGCTGGGCACGAGGGACGACGAGTCCACCTACAAGAAGTCGACAGTGTTGCAGCTTTGGCTTCTAGGCTACGAGTTTGCACACACATCTATCTACATCGATCTGGAGAAATGTATCGTGATCACTAGTGAGGGCAAGGCCAAGCACTTGAAGCCTTTGACATCCTCCGCGTCTTCGGGCACTCTGAAACTCGAAGTTTGGGCGAGAACGAAGGATCAGGACTACAACAAGGGTCTTTTCACCAAATTAGCCGATGAATTGAAAGCTGGATCATCAGAAGAACACCCTGTAGGTGTGATCTCCAAGGATAACTTTAAGGGTAAATTCATCGAGGAGTGGACTGAGATTTCCGGGTCATTGAGATTACCCACGGCCGACGCTGCTCTCTTTGTTTCGGAGAGCATGGCGTTGAAAGACGCAGATGAGTTTCGCGCCACACTGTTGGCCTCCAGGGCCTCTGTGGTGATGATGGATTCTTTTGCCAATGACATGATGGAGTTGGTAGACAACGAGACAAAGACCACAAACGTCGACATCTCCGACAAGCTCGACAAGAAAATCGACTCCAACAGATGGTATACCAAGTCGGCTTTGGGAAAAAAGACTTTGCAGTCAAACAAAGAGTTCGACCCCGAGCTCATAGATTGGTGTTACACGCCCATCGTGCAAAGCGGAGGTGATTTCGATTTGAGACCAAGTGCGTTGTCCACCGAAAAACGGTTTGTGGGAGAAGGTACAATTCTCTCTTCTTTGGGATTGCGCTACAAAAACTATTGCTCCAACATTGGAAGAACTTTCATGATTGATCCTTCGCCTGCTATGGAGATCAACTATGATATTCTTTTGGAGTTGCAAGATCATATTGCAAAAACTCTCTTGCGCGATGGCAAATCAGCAAAGAATGTGTACGAAGGAGCGATTGGCTTCATTGAATCAAAGAATCCCGATTTGGTCAGCAACTTCACGAAGAACGTCGGGTGGTTGAGTGGAATCGAGTTCAGAGACTCCACGTTAATTTTGAATCAAAAAACTGAGAGAAAGTTGGTCAACGGACAGATCATATCATTGACTATTGGGTTCAGCAACTTGGTCAATGAGTCGGCCTCCAGCTCTAAAGCAAAAAACTATGCTTTGCTTCTTACTGACACGTTCAAGGTCGGTGAAAATGAGGCCATTGCGTTGACCAATTACCAAAAGGCACGCAAGGAAGTAACTTTCTATTTCAAGGAGGATGACAAGCTGAGTAAACTAAAGGCCGAAAATGGTGATCGCAAGTTGAAATCTGAAAAGGATTCATCGATCGAGAAGAAACTTGCCATCAACGAGGCTAATTCCAAGATTTTAAAATCGAAGTTAAGAAACGAAGGAGCAGCAGCGGATGATGTAAACGCCGATAAGCTTCGTCAGGACACTCAGAGAATTTTGCACGAAAGAAGAGAGCAAGAGGGCTTGGCTAGGTTTTCTAAGGCAGATGCCACCGACGACTCTGAATTGAGACCAATCTTCAAGAAATATGAATCTTATGTGAGAGAGTCTCAAATCCCCAGCAATGTCAAAGACCTCAAAATTCATATCGACTACAAGAGTCACACAATTATCTTGCCCATCTGCGGAAGACCAGTCCCCTTTCACATCAATTCCTTCAAGAATGGATCTCAGAATGAAGAGGGTGACTACACGTACTTGAGATTGAATTTCAACTCGCCTGGTGCCGGTGGCGCAAATTCAAGAAGGACGGAATTACCGTACGAGGATTCTCCTGACAACTCCTTCGTGAGATCGATTACGTTCAGGTCTCGTGACCGCCAGAGAATGATTGATGTGTACAAGGCCATTCAGGATTTGAAGAAAGACAGTGTGAAGAGGGAAGCCGAAAAGAAACAATTAGCCGATGTTGTCACCCAGGGAAACTTGATCGAGTTGAAGGGTTCCAGAATGAAGAAGTTGGAGCAAGTGTTCGTCAGACCAACCGCGGACACCAAGAAGATTGGCGGTGTTTTGCAAATCCACGAGAATGGTGTGCGTTATCAGTCGTCGTTCAGAGCTGATCAAAGAGTCGACATATTGTTCAGCAACATCAAGCACTTGTTTTTCCAGCCCTGCAAAGATGAGCTTATTGTTGTGATTCATTGTCACTTGAAGAGTCCCATCATGATTGGAAAGAGAAAGACACACGATGTACAGTTTTACAGAGAAGCCAGCGACATGGCGTTTGACGAGACCGGCGGGCGCAAGAGAAAGTACAGGTATGGAGATGAGGATGAATTGCAACAGGAGCAAGAAGAAAGAAAGCGCAAAGCCATGTTGGACAAAGAGTTCAAGAGCTTTGCGGAGTTGATCAGTGATGCGTCTAGAGGTGCAATCGACTTGGACATTCCCTTTAGGGAATTAGGCTTCCAGGGTGTACCTTTCAGATCTGCGGTCTTCTGTATGCCCACCAGAGATTGTTTAATCTCCTTAATCGATCCCCCTTACTTGGTTGTCACTTTGGAGGAAATCGAGATTGCGCATTTGGAACGTGTGCAGTTTGGCTTGAAAAATTTCGATATGGTCTTTGTGTTTAAAGATTTCCTGAAGCCTGTGGTCCATATCAACACGATACCCATGGAATTGTTGGAAGATATTAAAAACTGGTTGACAAATGTCGATATACCATTTAGTGAGGGCCAAATGAACTTGAACTGGGGCACGCTTATGAAGACCATCAACTCTGACCCATATGCATTCTTTTCGGATGGTGGTTGGCGCTGCTTGACTGGTGACGGCGAAAGTGATGAGGAGAATTCAGAGGAGGAGGAGTCTGAATTCGAAGCTACAGATGACGATCCTTCTGATGAAGAAGTAGACAGCGAGGCCGATAGTGAAGACGGATATTCTTCAGATGGGTCTGGCAGTGGCAGTGGTAGTGGCGGAAGTGGAGGTGAAGATGATAGCGACGATGGAGACGATTGGGATGAATTGGAGAGGAAAGCGGCTAGAGACGATAGCAGGCGTGGCCGCGAATGAGCGCAATAATTCTACGAGATTGCGTCTTTTGGAGTACCTAAAAGGATCTTCACCACGATCTAACAAGGGCTGAAACCACTGTCACAAAGTAGCTGAAAAGACGTTGGCTGGGCGATTGAGCGTATGAGTTTGGGCCAAGATGGCGCGCCAAAGCCCGTTGATACCTGAGAGCTCAATCACGCTGTGAATTGCGCAGGTGCACGGGTGTCGCACTGCATCTGTTCGCCTCACAACAAATAATCGCTGGAATAAGCGCCAGCTTGTCGTTACAAGCAAAGAGCCCCATATCGATTCCCAGTCTTTTTATTTTGAAGACCCAGAAAAACATCAAAATCTGCAATTTTATACAGGAACTTTCACAAGAATTTGAGTTCTTCAGATCAAAAAGAAAAATAGCTTGTTTAGGTAAATACCGGCACCCCCTTTCATAGCCCTGTACCGCCTTTCTGCCTTCTTTACTGCGTTTTACCGCCCTCTTTTTTTGGTTAGCGCACATCGACAAACCCCTGGACGAGATCAAAAAGGGATCAGAACCGGCCAAGATACTAATATAAGCCACAACAAATCATAAGCGGCCAAACTAGCAAATAAAAACTAACACAAACCTGGTCATAATCACCATGAGCGATAACACAGACGACTACTCGTATGACTACGAATATCTTTATAAGATCGTGTTGATTGGAGACTCCGGCGTGGGAAAATCCAACTTATTGTCGCGTTTTACCCGTGATGAATTCAACTTGGAACTGCGCCTGACGATCGGTGTTGAGTTCGCGACTCGTACATTAGAGATCGACGGAAAACGGGTCAAAGCGCAAATATGGGACACTGCGGGCCAAGAAAGATACCGTGCTATCACATCCGCATACTACCGTGGTGCAGTAGGAGCGTTGATCGTGTACGATATTTCCAAAACAGAGCTGTACGAGTCCGTTTCTCGGTGGTTGAAGGAGTTGAAGGACCATGCTGATGCCAACATTGTGATTGAGCTCGTGGGCAACAAGCTGGACCTCGACCACTTGCGTGCGGTGCCCACCGACGAGGCCAAGAGCTTTGCAACTGAGAATAGCTTGTTGTTCACCGAAGCGTCGGCGCTTTCCGCGGACAACGTGGACTTGTCTTTCCACCAGTTGTTGCGCAATATATACGAGATGATCAGCAAACACCAGTTGGAGACTGGCGACAACGTGCTGGCGGCTAAGCCCCGCAATGGTCCTACCATTTCTTTGACACCCGCGCCGCAGGAGAAGAAGAGCAAGAACTCGTCCTGTTGTTAAAAAGGAACGGTTTTGATTGGACGACGAGTTGCGTAATTGTGCTACGAAGGCCCATGAGCTGCGATGCAGAGTACAGTATGTTTCGCCATGACATGTGAGGCTTTGCCCGTGGAAAGAACGCTCGATGTTTTCTACGAAAGCCTTGTGGGCCTATTCTATACGGTTCACAGATTACTAAAGCACCCATACGACTACTCAGTAACGCGCCAGGTTGCGGGGTCTTCCTTATTTCTGTGTATTTCTATAGTACCAGATATTCATTTCGCTACACATGCTATCTTTTGACTACTCCCTTAGGCTTTGTAGCCGGAGTTGTGGTTCTCAAGGGCTTTGACACACCCTTACCTTGCTTCAAAAGCGTTAGCCTCTTCTTGATGTCAGCTGTGGGCCCACTGATGATCGTTACATTTACCACCTGCTCTCCGCGCAATATTATGAGTCCCAAAAACCGCTTTTCTTCGGGCACCTTCACCTGTCCGTCAACTTTGTTTCTTGCTAGTTCTCTATACGTTTTTTTCGACACGCGGGCTTCTTCTGTATTGGCCAAAACAAGGTTCATGTGCTTGTCGAATGCCAAAAGCTGGCCTGAGTATGTGCGCCCATCTAGTATAGAGACCTTAAGTGTGTAATTGATCAAATCTGCCATTTTGGTCTTTTTCGTGACGGTTGCCATTGTCGTATTATTATCTATGTGGTGGGACTGATTTGAGTTCCCTCAATCTACCGATGCGTCTGTTCAGGCGATAGTCATACGAGCGTGCGCGACTCATTAATATGACATACATTGGTTTGCTTATATGTTTCTGAAGAGACCTAACTTTGTGAAGAAGGGATTTGATATATTCGGTTAATTTTTCTCTTTCCTGGTCACTTGGTCTGAGTTTGATTTTCCCTGGTGCTATTCCAGAGCAGCTCCTCCTCGCATGTGTGAAAGAGTCTCTGATACATTAATGGGAAGGATGACAAACCGTGATTGCTTCAAAAACATTAAAGGATCTAAAATTTGGGTGCAATTTTTGATACATTATTTATACTTCATTATTAAGTAAAGAGGTGGTTGTGGCGGGCAGTTCCAGGGTAGATGCTTGCATCCTGGGTATTATTAACTACATTTTCGAATAAAGATTTTGCCCATATCAAGACGTATTTAGTTTCTCAAAGAAGTAAGCAAAAGTCGTTTTGTGTCATAAATTGCCATTGATACTAATTTCTGTCACTGAATTTCACACTTTTCTGTGAATTCAGTAAAAAGACCAAAGGGTGGTGAAATTAGCGTGAGATGCTTATTAAAAACGGCTTTCCAATCGCAAGATATTCACCAATTCTGCATAATTTTAGGAATTACGCCCACAGCAGTTTTATTTTTTTATTTATAGTAGACCAATTATCATCATAAATGAAGCGATCATACACAGAGTTTGGCCCTCACGTGCGCACATCGACCATGCCCGCTCGAGTACTACAATGGATGCCGCAAGCTAATTTTCTACTCAATACTGCTGGCATATGAGTTCACAGTTCCAGCTGAAAAGCGAATCAGATGCAACAGCCTTAGAAAAATCTGCAAAATAGACAATTTCAATAACTGCGCGTGTGGCAATTTTCGCAACCTTCTCACTTGATCACAGCTTCAATATGGACACTCTCATACATGTTGCGAAAGCCATAACCCATGTGCCATAAGCCATGATCCGCATTCAGCGATCATTCACATAAGCAACAAACAGAGCATTGATAATTCCTGCTTGTGACGTAAGCGAAAACGTCACCATTTATACTTTCATTTTTTCACCGAAATGAAGCACTTATACAATCCCGCTTTTTGTTTGCTCATCGTAATTGCCAAATCTACACTCACGGACTGGCCACATGAAGAGCCATAGCGCCTATGGAGGTAGCAACTTGCGCGAATCGGCAACACCGCGCATACTTAAACCCGGCCAGGCACCCCGAAAAACCGGGCAACTATCGAAAAAAGCAAGGACTTGAAGATCCACGAGATTCTCAGATTTTCAACATTCACCAGATTCACATCCGCAACAAAAACAATTCGTTTCGTTTGTTCTCAATTGCGCTTTTTTGACTTGACAGCACTTCCTACACTTCACAACTTCATCAATTGACAATGGCTTCTACCGACGATATCAAGAACGACCCCAAAGCTGGAACACCAGAATTGGAAGAGATTCGCGAACCGGATTCTGCTTACAAGCCCGGAAAAGGCGATGCTAGCGCTGAACCCGCAGATGAGAACATCGATGCGGGTGAAGTCGATGCAGAGTTGGAAGAATTAAGAGACACCCAAGTGAACGAATCTGCGGAAAAAGATGCAGCTAAAGAGGAGTCTGAAGGTGCCAACGATGACGAAAATTCCGTGGAAGCCGCCGGTGATGAAAAAGAGGACGGGGGCCAGGCACTTGAAACTTTGGGAAATACGAAAAAAAGAACCGATGGTAACGGGACCCAGGACCCTGAGAAGAGAAAGAAAAGAAGAAGAAACTACGACGATGCGCCCAAAGAGGACCCCGAATCCGACGAGGGCGAAAGCGCGAAAATTGAGAAAAACGACGAGAACGAAATTGACGATGACGACGAGGAAGAGGACGATTTGGTCGAGGTGGACGAGTCCAACATTATTTCTGGCGGCCGCAGAACCAGAGGTAAGAAAATTGACTACAAGAAGGCCAATGAGGAGGTCCCTCTTCCAGAAGATGATGAGGAAGATGACGAGGAATTTGAGGACAAGGGAGAAGAAGAGGAGGTTTAAAAGTATAAAATTTTTTTTAAATGAGTCGACTCAATTCGATATTTGCCTTATGTGGATATATGCGGAGATATGTGATTGTATTTGAGGGGGTTGTAGACTGAGCTGCACATGGAGAGGATTTATATAAATCCCAACGGAATTGACGGGCCTTGACTTCTATTTTATGAGATCAATTGCTTTCAAGTCCTGTAACGACTATAACAAACACTTCTACAATCTCCTTTGGCAGTGGAAAAATCTATGAATATTCTATAAAAACCGTATCAGTCAACTATAAAAAAAAAAGGAACAATTGGTTAGTCTGACAACAAAATGCGTTGACTGATTGAAAGTGGACCTCCGATAAGAGGCCTTTATTGCGACAGAGGACGAGGAAAATCATAATGGAGCCCGCCGTTCTTTTCTATATTTTCAGGCTTAAGCTATCTAGGCTTAAGCTATCTCTAGTATGTGGCCAAACAGTTGTAGTAGGGATTGGCAAACCCGTGGTATGCCGAGTCTAGGCGGGGCGGCATCGCTTGATAGTAATTAGCTTCTGGATAGGCCCAGATGGAATGCAGGGCGCGATGCTGAGGCTGGAAAGTCTGAACAGCTGGAACGCTCCAGTCCTGTGCAAACCCCATAGGCGAGCTACTGATGGGAGAAGAATACCCGGCGTAAGCTGATGAGCTACTAGCAAAGTTGTAGGCGGGTGACGATGGCTCAGAAGGTGCATGGCCGTAAAGGTTGCCACTGGTGCTGTGGGCCAAAGACGGGCTGGCCTGTTTCTGACACCATGATGTCCAGCAGTCCTCCAATGTCTCGATGTTTTGCGTGAATTTCACAACATTCAAGTCCCAAGCGACAGCCTCGAGCCAGGCACGTTCTAGGGCATTAAGAAGCGGGAGCTCGATGCCGCTAGCACCACACCACGATTTGTTGGTAAAGGTGTTGTCGTCGTTGAATTTGTTAGCCAACACGAGGGCGACAACAATGGACTGGAAAATCTCCAACTCGGTCATCGACTTGTCCGGCGCTGGGGCCGCTGCAAAACGTTGATTTATGTACTCGAGCCCGATTATTACCGTCAGTTTGGGTAGCCGTGTGGCATTTAAAATGGAAACTATCAGCTGATCAAACTGGCGTGTCGGGCTACGGTTCTGGCCCAACATTCCAAAAGCACACCAGCATAAGAAGGCCGCCATTTCCGAGGGCTCGTATTCGAGCACAGCACTTATGCCACCGCTTGCACCACGCACATCTGCGCTTGCGGCGGGCGCGCATCCGTTTGCTGGGTGTGCATACAGCCCGCCCACAAACATAGGGGGCTGCATTAACTGAGGAGGTGCCGGCGGCAAAGCCATTGCCTGTAAGTACCCGTTTGTATTTTGATAAATAGGGGTGGCGTAATTATGATAGGGGGCAAATCCAACCAGGGCGGAGACCCGGTGCCCTGAGGTACCTATTGGATAGTATGTTTGGTACATAATGCAAGCGCTTTTGGTGTATTAAGTTTTGAGGGGTTTGTTTGAGATAACCTCGGCGGCAAGAAGCAACTAATTCTGTTGTTTCAGGGTCAGTTTATTTCCAGATGTTGCTCTGAACTTTAGTGACCAACGCTCAAATATTACAACGTACTAATGAAAGCGGCTGTAATATATGGATATTCAAAATGAGGTTTCAAGCTAGCGATAGCAATGCCTCTATGGGTTTTCTAATTCTTGAGCAGCGCAGGCCGAAGTCTTAATGAAAAGCTCGAATCCGTGTAACTGGCAAAAGATGAAAGGGGTGTAAAGTTTGGGGATTGGTGGAAAGGAAAAAATTAACACTTTTCAAAGGCCCTTCATCCCGGCGGCCCCCACATGCATATATAAAGGAATCAGGCTAAGAAATTTTTCAGATTTTTTTTTTTTCGCAAAGGTGCTCGGGGAGTGTGTGTAAGGGGGCGAAAATTAAATAATTTGCTGACTAGCTGGCCGCGTGTGTGAGGTTCCTGAGAACAATGATCCCTCTTTAGGAATGCTTTAGGGTTTTCTTAAACGGGCGCTAACAAAGATTTACAAAACGACAGGATAGAAACGAAGGAGCTGGCACTTACACCCTCAAAAAGTGGAAAATTCAGATAATTTCATAGACGTGTGCTGAAATTTGCTCGGTACGTGAGCCGCCAATCTGCGTCATGGCGGCCTGTGTACGGCACTTTTTTTTACTTTTAACTGGATGAGAACAGGGCTCATTTTGTGAAATTCTTGATTTTTTTTTCCGTTCGCACACGTTTTTCTTGTGAGACGTGGCGGCATGTGTGGTTTGAGCGGTCGCCCAAATGACGCAAATCATCAGGAAAAGGATTCAATCGCCACCTGATGCTTTCATTACGTTTTGAGTTGCAACAGTCAAACGGTAAATGGACTATTTTGTCTCGTCAGATTTCATGGTCCGCTTTTGGTGCCGGCCTTCCAAATTCGACTCTTCGTATTCATAGATCCGCGCGGAATGCGCACAGAGTGTGGGCCAGGCGGGGCGGCCCAGTTTCGTCGTGTCATATTTTCCTGGATTTGGCTCAAGTGTGGTCATATTGGGCGCATCTCGTGTAAATTACCACCGTGAATTTGAGGAGCTTGAAAATGCTTAAGAGTGTATCTTGTGAAGAAGCGGGCTCGTTTGACAAAAACTCATTGTGTTACGGTGCCTCTTATTGCTACGGCTTCATGGTTTTTTTATTGTTTTTTGTCCGTCAGGCAGTCGCATTTTCAATGTGATCGCTGGAATGAGCTAAGAATGCTTGGTTGCTGCGAATGTCGCCCCTAACTGCTAAACGATGGCGATTCTGGTGATTACTTTTTTGGCCTTTTCTCCATTTCTACCAAAAGCTGATTTTCGATTTGCTGTGCTTTCTCTAGCTTCTCCGCATTTGTTTTGCTCCGAATAAGCTCTTTTGACTTCTGACACGGTATCTGCAGGAGAAGACTCATAATAGCATCCGTGGGAGCCGAGGCATGGAAAAAGAAACGTCAGCTATTGGGGGACAGGAGCGTCATAATACGCTGAACCTATCCGAACAAAAGCAAACATGCTCCCGAAGAATTTGGGTAGTGGGCATCTTCTCTTCACATGGATTGGGAATGAGCAACATGTTTTCCGAGTGAGAAGTGTTTACAACTTTTGCCAAGCATGACATTCTTACCCCATTGCATTTTCGTCTTGGGTGTTCTTGACTGATGGAGTGTGAGATTGAGCCTAAATCAAATATAAGTGTAAACTTTTTCCAGTGCTTATGAAAACACAAAAGTTGCTGTATATTGTTTTGCGCTCGTGTTCATCGAACATCAGACCAGTAATTTATCATTTAATTGCTTTTTTTT
>JAKTWD010000685.1:0-29236 GCA_030581935.1 Metschnikowia corniflorae
TCCTGGATATTTTTATGTTTTTTTATGCTACTAGAAAAAATATATTTAAAATAAAAAAAAATATTTTTCGCGAAAAATACTACTTACTAACATGCCTGGTCTAAAGTATGTATGTGTAGGAGTGACAACTTTTCACCTCCTTATATATCCAGGTGTGCATACAGGCACACCTGACGAGTCAAGAATGTGCTGGAAGACAGTCATAACGCCCAAGATAACACACAGCAATCTCGGCGTTCAACATTTGTGTGTGAAGCGCGAGATTATTGGGCGGGCGGGCGACTTTTTTGTTCGTTTGGGATAAGTATCAGGGGAGTACAAGCATCGGGAGATTTCTGTATTGCCTTCAAAATTAAGAGTTTCGCATTGCTTTAACACAATGTTGAGCAAGCATGACCCGAAATTATATTTCTTTATCATTCGTGAGGCCATCGAACGTATCGCGAAGTACCTGCGGATGGAGCTTGTCAAAAAATATTCGTGGGGCGCCCATCAACTTTATGTCACAAAAACGTCAATCCCCGAATCATTTGGCCGGGATTTATATGTGACAACTTCTTGAGAACTCGAAAGTAAAGCATATCTTGATTCATTTATTAAACGAGAGATATTCTGTCCTTCAGATTGAACCTGTGCGGTAATTGGTAGCAATTTTGCGAATTAAGGCCTGATTAGGCAAGAATTACGAATAAGGCTTTTTGAAGTCATCCTAATTACCATAGTAGTTTAAATTATGGTACCATAATTTTCACTAGTATGAAATGGTCTTTAACTAATAACTCTTATTTGTGGGCAAGCTCTTCACTGAGCGCTATGTGATTGTGTTGATAATAAATACTTATTTAATATTTGGACAATGTGTTCTACCAAGCTTCAGTGCAGATGTTAGCGCAAATTATGTTTTTCTGTTAACTCGAATCATGCGCGAAGAGAAGAGCTGTTTCGTGGCCAAACGAAATTTGACTTAGCCTGTGGGGCAGACGCTTCCGAAGAGATCTCTGACATCGTAATAGAGCACGTTGAGTGGTGAGAATGGGCTTTTCAAAAGGCGGCATGAATGAGGCAAGTTGCTATTGCTGATTTTTGTTTTCAATGAACGAGCGAAGGGCAGTAGAGTATCACAAGAATTCAGGGCTGTGAACGCGTGCATATCAGCGCTTGGACCCAATATTCGATCCAAATGTGTGTCACTGTTTAACGAGTACCTTTCTGAAGAAAGACAATGAAAACATATCAAGAAATTACGATTAACGACCGAGGTCATCATAATCGTAATCGTAATCGTAAATGGTTCCCGTGAAACCGTAATTTATCTACGTTTTACAAAGGATTACGACAATGCGCAACACTGGGCGGTGAGTCTTCAAAGCGCCATGTGATAATCACGTGATCTCTCCGGGTAACGCATTGAGATCACACACGAGGCAACTTTCACACGCCTTCAATTCGGGCGAGTCTTCAACACCAAGAATTGAACAATTTTCAGAAGATAGACATAATCTAGTATTGGAAAAAACCTTTCATCAGATTTATTTCGAGGTTCGGCGACACAACTAGCCTCATACAATCCTGGACATGAGTAGCCCCAAGCGAGCTAGTATTGGTGATAAGGATGGCCTTCTCACACCCACCCCATCCCACGCGCATGGCGTGAACACGAGAAAGAGAAGATCCTCGTCATTGATTCAGCATCTTGAGCCAGATACTTTAGATACGAGAATTGACCAGTCTTTGAACCCAAACTTGAATGCTGATTGGGTGCATTATAAAGGAGCTTGGGTTATTCACATCGTTCTAATCATTTTCTTGAAATTGTTTTTTGATTTCATTACTGCTCTTGATAATGATTGGAGATGGACATTGACAAATGTGACTTACAACATCGGGTCGTACATAATGTTTCATCAAGTGAAAGGTACACCTTTCGAGTTTAATTCCGGCGCATATGATAATTTGACGATGTGGGAGCAAATTGACAACGGCGATCAGTACACGCCCACGAAGAAGTTTTTAATGATGGTTCCTATAACACTTTTTTTGGTCAGCACGCATTACACAAACTACAATTTGTACCTGTTCACAATCAGTGGCATTAGTTGCTTATGTGTGGTGGTACCGAAGTTGGCAATCTCTCACAGGTTGAGAGTGACTCTTTACTAAATTGTGCCTCACAATGCAGAAAGTTCGACCGGTTGCGGATGCAAAGTGTTATGTCAGATGAAGACCTCTGGGTTTCGAGTTTCCTTCAATTGATCACTCGAATGATTGAGCCGCGCATGGTGTGTTAGTCGTATATTCACTTCTTGCAGGCCCCGCTAAGATAAAAATGACTCCGAAGCGCGAAGCGCGAAACGGAGTCAGTTCAAAAAACTATCTATATAAATGCAGATCCGTTTCAATTTCACAATCAAAAAATATTGCTCACTACTACACAACACAAATATGTCCTACGCTTTGTCGCAAGAACACAAAAACTTGGTGGAAGGCCTGTTGGCTGATACCGATCCTGAAGTAGACAGCATCATAAAAGCTGAGGTAGACAGACAAAAGCATTCTATCGTTTTGATTGCTAGTGAAAACTTTACAACGAAAGCTGTATTTGATGCGTTGGGAACGCCAATGTGCAACAAGTACTCAGAGGGGTACCCTGGTGCAAGATATTATGGTGGAAATGAGCAGATTGATAAGATGGAGATTTTGTGTCAACAAAGAGCTTTAGCGGCTTTTAATGTCACCTCCGATAAATGGGGAGTGAACGTGCAGACCTTATCAGGATCTCCAGCTAACTTGCAGGTGTATCAAGCTATCATGAAGCCACATGAAAGGCTTATGGGGTTGGATTTGCCTCATGGCGGACACTTGTCTCATGGCTATCAAACTGACTCAAGAAAAATTTCTGCCGTGTCAACGTATTTTGAGACCATGCCTTACAGAGTCGATTTGGAGACAGGTTTGATTGACTACGATATGTTGGAGAAAACCGCTGTTTTGTACAGACCTAAGGTTCTTGTGGCCGGTACTTCTGCCTACTGCCGTTTAATCGATTATAAGAGGATGCGTGAAATTGCCGATAAAGTTGGTGCATACTTAGTTGTCGATATGGCTCATATTTCTGGTCTTGTCGCAAGTGGTGTCATCCCGTCGCCATTCGAGTTCGCGGATATTGTCACCACCACTACACATAAGTCTTTGAGAGGACCAAGAGGTGCGATGATCTTTTTCAGAAAGGGTGTCAGATCCATCAACCCCAAGTCAGGACAAGAGATCTTGTATGACTTGGAGAATCCAATCAACTTTTCTGTATTCCCTGGGCACCAAGGTGGTCCCCATAACCACACAATCGCTGCTTTGGCGACAGCTTTGAAGCAAGCTGCAACTCCAGAGTTCAAACAATATCAGGAGCAAGTTTTGAAGAACGCTAAGGTCTTAGAAGTTGAGTTCCTCAAAAGAGGTTATCAATTGGTCTCCAATGGAACAGACTCGCACATGGTTTTGGTTTCGTTGAAAGACAAGGGAATCGACGGCGCCAGAGTCGAAACGATTTGCGAGCGCATCAACATCGCTTTAAACAAAAACTCTATTCCGGGTGACAAGTCCGCGTTGGTTCCTGGTGGTGTCAGAATCGGTGCCCCAGCAATGACCTCGAGAGGCCTTGGAGAAGAACATTTTAAGAGAATCGTTGAGTATATTGACTTTGCTGTCAACTATGCTAAAGAAATTCAAGCAGGTTTGCCCAAAGACGCGAATAAGTTGAAAGATTACAAGAACACTGTACTCAATGGGAAGGATGAGAAGTTGGATGCTATCAAGTCAGAGATTTCCAAGTGGGTTGGTGCCTTTCCATTGTCTGTTTAAGTAGACGTCTACAATCATGTCAATTTATGTGATGAAATTCAAATACCAAGCTCGGAGCTTCACATTACATAGAGAACACAATTGAATCGAAAAATCTTTTTCTTCAACTTACTTCGTGCGTCCCAGTTCAAGTTTTCGACTTTACCACAGCTTCGCGGCCGCGGCTCGAGGTCTTGATAGAATGCTCTTATATATGACTAACTCTTCACGTTGGTCAAAATTTATATCATGACACTCCAATTAGTAAGCCGTTTATAACAGAGACAAAGAGGTGAAAAAATCGGTTTATCAAAATTACCGACCTTTTTTTCGAGAATCGAGGTGTATGAAACCCCACCTTTATACGAAAGTTCACGCAAAAGATGAGTCGATTTTATCACCAAAAGTGCCCTGTTGCGAGAAGATATCTGGTCCCCTGAATTTTTGGTTAAACAGTCTATTTGTAGAACCTGCAATGAAGATACGCGTAACAATGATCATACAAAATTATAGCTGACACTTCGTGGGACAGCGCTCTAGACTAGACGACTCTTCTGAAGAAATTCTAAGCTACTCCTAAGGCTCAAGTGAAGTACCGTAAAACCTCGATAAATGAATAACCTCGATAAATGCATAAAATTACGTGTAAATAATTGCGGGAGCTCACCACAGATACTTAGAGCTCTGAAAAAGATATTACGCAAAACAAAGCACTCAAGGGCAGTACATACCTGGAATTTATTTAATTGACACTTTAGCCAAAACCAAAGAACTTGTACAAATAAAATTTCATGATTTGTATCTGCTAGAACCAATAGATTCACATAGCAACATGCGTTTTTAATTAATTTTTTCCAATTTTTAGAGAGCAAATTTTTGGTCAAAAAGATTAAAAGTTAAATTTTTTATCTACACAGGTATGATCGTCTCGAAACTCTCTATTACACACACTAATTTTCATAATTTCATACACTTTCAGGAATTCACCTCATCAAGAAAACCACCCAAAACCTCGATAAGTGAATATCCTCGATAAGTGCATAAAAGCGCGCCTTTTCAATGTATTCACTTATCGAGGTTGTACTGTAGCACAGCAAGTTCAAGAGATTAAGTTCTTGATCGTGTCTCAATACATTGGTCTTGAGGTACTCATTCGGTGATATTGTGATATGTAGATATTTTGTTGCACCATTGGCACGGTATGTCTATAGAACGAGCCAATAGAAATATAAACACATATATGAGCTGGCTGTAACGCACGCGATGTGGCGGGGTGAGGTTTCGAGTTCGCACTACGCACGAAAATATAATTGGGCAAAGACCGGCGCAACTTTTGTCTCGATCCACCTTACACACCGTCGCAATAAAAATTCTGACTTCATAGCAAAAACTTTCACTCATTGTTTCAGAGATTTGAAGATTCCCGGGTTTATCAGGTGAATTTTACAAAACTTGAAGACTGAACGCGTCTAGGTTGCTGTAAGTGCATGCTAGCAATTTACGAGAGGCAAATGTTGGTGTCGGGCATCCGAAATTCTCCCCTTGCATGCATGACCGGCTTTTGCAGCTCCATGTTTGGCAATCTGCACCTAATAATTTTACTCATTGGTTGCACCATTAGTTTTTGATGTAGTATAATGGTAAAATCTGGTTTCTGCTTCTCACACACTAGTATGACAAGAATCGGAGGCCGAGATAGTAAACGTGAGCACTAATCTCGCAAAACTTTACGTTCTCATGTGCAGCAAGTCGGACGATCTGAGAGCACTATCTGCAAGCCGGTAGACACCCCTTGTGGGGAAATTACAACAAGCATATGAATGAAGTAACCGGTACTTATTCTTTTATGATGTTCGCGACACTCTTGTTCCATATTCTTCAGCGCAAAGCAGACGGTCATTTTTATTGCCCTAGTTGGCTTACCAAAGCGGCCCAACATTTCAAAGTTTGGTGTGACGATTTTAAGCTTTACGAAAAGCCTTCTTTCGCTCTTGCATGCATACTAACTGCTTGTCGCTGATAAAATAGTAACCCCTTCTACTGCCATAAATTTAATTTCAACTGACTTCCACAAACCATCGCTACAATGGTCAATCACTTTAGCAGCATCGAGCTGGCAACTGATCATATCAATCAGCTATTCCACATAGATGAGGCTTTTCTAAGCAAGGCCACAAATCACTTTCTCGCTTCAATGGATGCTGGGCTTACCAACGAGACACCCACCAGAGCGTACATGCCCATGTTGCCGACATTCGTCACGAAGATTCCTACCGGAAGAGAATATGGGTTGTTTTTGGCTGCGGATCTTGGAGGCACCAACTTTAGAGTTTGCTCTATTGACTTAAAAGGTGATCATACGTTCATTTTGAAACAATCTAAGTTTCCTGTTCCCTTAGAATTGATGAAAGGAAACACTTCAGATGACCTTTTTACGTTTTTGGCAGAAAAAGTGCAGGATTTTTTAAAAGAGCATCATGACGAGCTTGATGATTCAGTTAAACTTAGAATGGGATTTACATTTTCTTTTCCCGTTGATCAAACTGCAATTGATCGTGGAAAATTAATACGCTGGACAAAAGGTTTTGATCTCCCTGACTGCGTTGGTCGTGATGTAGTTGAATATTTTCAGAGACATCTAGACCTTCTAAAGGCCCCAGTATTGATTACGGCTCTCGCGAATGACACCGTCGGGACTTTGTTGTCAAGGGCGTACGCTAATGACCAAAATGCCTCGAAATCAAGGACTCTTATCGGGGCAATTTTTGGAACAGGGACAAATGGCGCGTATTTTGAGTCAATCTCTAATATTCCGAAGCTTTCCGGGGCTAGCATACCCAAAGACACAAAGGGCATGGTTATTAACACTGAGTGGGGCTCATTTGACAACTCCTTGGAAATTTTGCCCTTAACAAAATATGACGAGCTTGTGGATAAGGCAACTTCGAATAGGGGGTACCACTTATTTGAAAAAAGAATAAGCGGTATGTTTTTGGGAGAACTACTTAGAGTTGTTCTTATCGATCTTTTTGAGCACGGCTTAGTGTTTGGTGACTTATTTCGTGAGAGAGGTAATACTTTACCGCACAGATTGACAGAACCATTTCTTCTTTCGTCGCAAGTGTTATCATACTTACAGATTGATGACTCTACTGACCTCAAAATGTCCGAGCTTGTTTTGCAAAATGAACTTAGACTTCCCACAACAGGGGAAGAGAGAATTTTAATTCAGTCTGTCACGAGGGCTATTGCTACAAGAGCCGCTTACCTTTCTGCCATTCCATTAGCTGCTATAGTCTATCGAGTGAAAGAGCAGTACTCAAACGAGGTTAATGATTTTGAGGTTGGATGTGACGGATCGCTTATCGAATACTACCCAGGATTTCAAGCAAAGATGCTCGAGGCGTTCAACATGATCGATCCACTCAAGGGAACCTCGAAGAAGCTTCACATCCGCATCGCTAAGGATGGTAGTGGAGTAGGAGCTGCTTTGTGTGCAAGCACAGCTGGACTGCAACAGTAGACTGAACAATGTATTACAATGCCATGACATTGCACGACAACTGAGTCGCTAGATGATTACCTCTCACAAGCACTGCTCCTCCGAACGTTACAGCCACTTTCTTTTATGGCGACCGCTGTTTTTTTGTAGGCTTACACTACCCGCATAATCTCTACCAACATGGGGATATTACATGGAGGATCAAACACATTTTTGAAACCCCTTCTCTCTTCCACGATGTTGACCATGGGATTCTACCTCATCAAACTTAATGAAGAACTAGGCAACTAACTTCTCTTCCTGTATAAATTGAAGTTATGATCGCAATTCTATCATCAGCTTGTTTATCTTAAACACGGCCCTTTATCCCTGTACGTTGCCAGAGACCACGGGTCATGATACCATACATCAAAATTATGCTGGGCTCGAGCACCCTTGATTTGTATTTAATAAATCAAAATTGGACTTCAACCTCTACATAGAGCTTTGTTTATTACTGTTGCATCATTGTTTCAAATGATTCCTTTTCCTCCAGTGAAACTCAAAGCTAAGTTTAACAACCCGACCTAAAGTATACTTTTATTATTTTATTCAAAAAAATCACATTGAGGGGTGCTGTGATTCGGCTTCTGTACGAGCCTGGTCTCAGCAAAACTATATATTCTATAAAAATAACCTCCGATGGAGTCTGGAGTTTTGACTATGAATTCCTCATCGGAAATTCTCGCCCAAAACTTGTTTTTTACAATGGGCTACCTATGTGTCATCAACCCGCCTGAGTGACCCGCCTCAAGGCCCGAGACATTTGTGTCGCCAGGAGGAGGGAAAGGTGGACACCTCCTTGGTGCTCCAAGAACCTAAAAATCTAAGAATTGTCTCTTAAAATTCAGTTTTGACGCAGTCGCGACAAGAAGGCTATCAGGCAAATGAAAAGCCCAGAGATTATATTAAGAGACTCTTTTTCACAATAAATAAGCCTAAATCGCAAATGAATCTGATGATTCACAGATGAACGTTGTTAATACTCAATCATAGCGGTTGCGGGGAATGTTATCGAGATGGGAGCGGCTAAAACCGAGGACAACATGGGTACCATCATACCTAGACTGGCAACTAGTATCTACAAACTATGACTACAGGAGTTTGCGAGAGCTTTTATTTCATGTATATATAAATGGTATCTATGTAAATCGAAAGAGAAAATTATACGTGACTTGCTCCAAAATGACCTGAGTTCGCAATATCGGGATGCGGGAGCGCAGCAACATTCACATATGCTACTCACCTGAGGCAATATTCGTATATTATCCTCCCTCTGCTTCTTCTTCCACGAGTTTGAATTTCAAAACAAGACCATAAGCGCCTTCTTCGAGGGACCCATTTTTGCTTTGCTTCACTATCCAATTAATACTATTGAGCTTTTCATTTGCGAATCGTAACACATCCACGTCAAATGTTTGACTTCCGAATGCAGGCAACGAGACATTGTAATTTGAGTCACCAAGCTTCAAAAAGCTCGTGTCGAACATCAAATAGTATTCGGAGCCTCCAAGAAACCTAAACTCGTCTGCATTTGTCAAGTTGCAAAAATGCTTTTTACGTTTCATCGGCAAGTCCAAGTCTGAAGTCTTACCGATCCATCTTAAATTCTCCTTCTCATCATCGATGAAATTATCAACCGAACTATGGGCGAGCCCAATCTTCGTGAAACTGTTTAATGCTAACCCATATATAAATGGTGTTTCTCCGTACAAATCAGATTCAATGCTTGGATTCAAGAACCACTTGAAAAACCGAAGACCTGTTGACATCAAGGCAGTTGGTACATAATCCTTTATAGGTATGCAGCACTCATTGCCAAAATAAAGATGTGAGCCGCTAATATCTTTATCTGGCTGGAAGTTCATTATGATTCTGAGATTTGGTAACTTTCCTTCGGCAACCTTTACTTCCTCATTTGATTCCACAAGCAGATCATGCCTCGCCACATTGTAATAGCTGTTGATTTTATGCTCTTTGCTACCGTCGAAATTCCTTATAAAGACGCCTACAGAGAATGCGCCAATACTTGTTTTAACGTCGACGTATTTTTCCGAGTTTACAGGAACAACTTGCTCTTGCGAATCAATCGACCCGGCCAAGATTAAAAGCTTTTTTTTCAAACCCATGCTGGTTATCAAAAAGTTTCGGGTCTGATGGGCAACGTAACTCATACTTGCTCTTCATTCTGCAGTACGTCACTAGCATAAATACCAATCACCACCGCAAGGCACCTGCGAAAATCAGAAAATTGGGCGACGAGTGCAATTACAAAATGTAGTCGATTTGCGTTTATCAGAAATCTTGATAAGTTTTTCTCTTCATTATTTTGTTTCACCTGGGATCTAAAGAGAATGAGATTTGATCATACTGGCGAAAGCAATACCCATGCATTGCATTGCTGACGACGTCACACTCATGAGACACAACCGCCGGGGATTCATGCGTCGGCCTTTGCAATGGGGCACTTGGACCCGACGAGACTCCGCGCACCCCGAACACTTTACTAATTTATTACCGCCGCGAGGTTCCGCTCCCGCATGCACTCCGGGTGCAAGCGGCATATATAACGGACGGCTAACCTCCCTGGCGGGGTCATTCGATTAAATTTTTTAAACATGTCCAACTCTTTAGAAGCTTTGAAAGCAACAGGTACAGTAATCGTCACTGACACCGGAGAATTTGACTCAATTGCCAAGTATACTCCTCAAGATGCTACTACCAACCCCTCGTTAATTTTGGCTGCTTCAAAGAAAGCTGAGTACGCGAAGGTCATTGACGTTGCAATTAAGTACGCTGAAGACAGGGGAAGCAACCCAAAGGAAAAGGCTGCTATTGCATTGGACAGATTGTTGGTTGAGTTCGGAAAGGAAATTTTGCAGATTGTTCCGGGGAGAGTGTCTACTGAGGTTGACGCCAGATTGTCGTTCGACAAAGACGCTACCATTAAGAAAGCCCTCGAGATCATCGAATTGTACAAGTCGATTGGTATCTCTAAGGACAGAATTTTGATCAAGATTGCTTCTACTTGGGAAGGTATCCAGGCCGCCAAAGAGTTGGAGGCCAGATACGACATCCACTGTAACTTGACGTTGTTGTTTAGTTTCGTTCAGGCTGTGGCTTGCGCTGAAGCGAAGGTCACTTTGATCTCTCCCTTTGTCGGCAGAATTATGGACTGGTACAAGGCTGCTACTGGTAAGGATTATGACGCTGAGAGCGACCCTGGCGTTCTTTCCGTCAGAAAAATCTATAACTACTATAAGAAGTACAACTACAACACCATCGTCATGGGTGCTTCCTTTAGAAACGTTGGGGAAATTAAGGCTTTGGCAGGATGTGATTACTTGACCGTTGCACCTAAGTTGTTGGAGGAGTTGGTGAACTCTTCCGACGAGGTACCACAAATTTTGAACGCTGCGTCTGCCTCATCTGCCCCAGAGTCCCAGGTGTCTTACATCGATAACGAGAGCGAGTTCAGATTCTTGTTCAATGAGGATGCTATGGCCACCGAGAAGTTGGCTCAAGGTATCAGATCTTTTGCGAAGGATGCTGAGACTTTGTTGGCCGAATTGGAAAGCAGATTTAAATAAAGAATTCTCGTTTATAGCTTCTTAGTATAGCACCGACGGATTTTTGGATTTAGACTCTTGCTGGGAAAGCCTGAAGGAGGAATTTGTCACAAGTATTAATAAGGACCACGGGTCAATGTGTCGACGACGATCACATGAGTATGAAGAGATCGCCTATAAATGGAGTGTGAACCTGATATGTATCGCGAATTGATCCTTGATCTGCAACAAATATTTATAGTCTCGAGGTCTAATAATCAAAGTCAATGTAAGAGTATTTTGCCACCTAGCACTATTGTGGGAAGATTCTTCGGGGGCGAACCAGTAGTCTCATGCATTGTGGGGGGCCATTCTTGACGGTTCATGAGTAGTGTGTTGTTCTGCTCCAGCAAGTAGGTCATTGACAAAGTGAAAGTTGGAGAGGTAGATGTTGCCAATCCAAATGAATTCTTAGACACATGAACTTTTGATAATGAGAGAGCATCATGATTAAACTGAAATGTTCTAAGTATTCCTCTGTCCGTCCGAGTCAGCATTTCTTATATAGGTTCTGATGCTGGGTGCGACTTGACCAAGTCTGCATAGCAACAATATGCGCGATTGAGATTTCGTCTATGAGAGAAGGACTTCAAGTTTCTTCACGATTGGCAGGAAAGCTTGAAATGAGACTCAAGACAGACATACCAAAAGCAGTCAGCTCTCCATACCCAATATACTACGCTGCCAATGTTGTTTGCGGCTTTGGAAGAGGCTCAGCAGAATTGGGCATACCAACGGCTAACATACCCGTCGGCACGTTAAACTCCCTCGAGACTGGCGTTTATTTTGGTTGGTGTAAACTCAGTCCAACCAAGGAATTTAGAAACGATTTTGTGGATAGAATTAATGGAGGCAGAGCTCACTTTAATAATGGGCACAGTTTAATGGACGAGGATTTGAACGTCTTGCCCATGGTCATGTCTATTGGTTGGAACCCATTCTATGAAAACAAACAGAAGGCAGCGGAGGTACACGTTATTCACCAATTTGGAAACAATTTTTATGGAGCCCTCATGGAAGTGGTAATCTTGGGTTATATCCGCCCCGAACTCAACTACACAACAAAAGGTGCGTGCTCATTGAGGTAACCCTCACAAAAACGGAAGATCAGAGAAATTGTGTCTAATTTCACATCAAAAACTTTACTAACTTATTGCAGAAGCCCTCATCAACGATATTAATATTGATATCGACATAGCGAAAGCCACTTTACTTACTCCATCATACGAACTGTTCAAGGGACAAGTACCCAGATCAACGCGAGCAATTTAGCCGCATGCAGGTCAGGTGGGATCATGATAACGATAAATTGAGATTAGCAACCTCGTTTGGCTCCTGTTTTTTAGGCTAGATGGATGCATCCGTATGCGATCTAGGGGGTCGCTTCAACCAAACACTCTGTGAATACATTGAGAATGAATGTGACACACACTACTATTTCTTAGCCCACAAGCTTTATTGTTCACAAGCCGCTCCGCAGAAACTATTACTAGCGATCTTTTCTTGCGGTGCGCTACTATGTCTTTTAGTATTGGTTTCGCTGATCGGAATAATTTCATCCAAATATCTTCTCCACTCTGTGACGAACTTGACAGAGGCTTTGCACTTGAAACGTGAGCTGTTGAGCTATGTTGTCATACCTATGTTGAACGGAACTCCCGATGTCGTGAACGCCCATTTGATGATCAGAAGCAAGTCAATGAGCTTGGTAATGGGTCAGATTATTGGTGCAAACTTAGTATCATTCACATGTATTGTAGGGTGTATCGCTATCTTGAAGCCATTCTCAGTTGCGAACAAGGGGGAGATGATGTCTGGTTATTGCTTTGTTGGGCTTACTATATTAATTTTGAGCTATGTGTTGATAGATGGCCGGATCACTATTTTAGAGTGTGTTCTTCTCAGTTCTCTCTACCCAATCAACATATTAATTGGAAGTTATGATCAAGAAGTTGAACCACTGCCTGCGGATTTAGAAAGATCATTATCAAAAGATCTCGTCTCAGAAACCACATATTTGTTGGACGACCGAGAAACTACGAATGCGAGTGAAGATATCTCTAGGCATATTGATTTGAGACCAAAAATTTCGTTTATTGAGTCAATCTGGGTGACTATCCACACCTTTGGGGATCATTTTTATTTCGCCCTCATACCCACGTCTAGATTAAACTTATCACACCTCGTCGTGACTTCAACTGCTTTAAAGCTGCGGATGATGTCGAGCACTTTGTTTGGGGCATGGCTCATCATATGGTCAACCTTTTTATTGAACTACTCATTGCTTGAATTTCCGTTGAGAACTCTACCATATCTCATGGGAATTTCGCTTATTAGCTCAAGTGTGTTAGTGAGGCTCTCAAGTCCAATAATTTGGGACCATTTGACGAATATTGTTTGTGTATTCAATTCCTTCACATTGTTAACTCTCATCAGCAAAGGGCTCATTTGCCTTTTAAAGAACGCTGGCGTCATGTGGCAAATATCAGACTACATAATGGGACTTTTAGTATTTTCATTGGCCAACTGCTTGAGTGATATAATCATCAATATTCAAGTCGCGATGACGTACTCGCCCACACTTGGAATTAAGGCATGTATGAGTTCCTGCTGCTTGTTGATCCTGATCGGAATTGGTTTCAACGGACTATGGGACTTGTCAATCACGGCCATGAAAACAAAGGAATCTATCTTCGCCACGTACTTGCCGGTGATGTTGACTTCGGAGCTTTATACGAGTCTAATAGCCTTGAATTTAACAGTCATATCATCAGTTACTTACATGATTTTCAACAACTGGATATTAGAGAAGACTCTTGGTTTCGGACTTATAGGGTTGTGGATTGTAGCATCTGCAACGTGCGTCTTGATGGAATTTTAGTAAATCATTCGATGCTTATCGATATTGTATAGGGAAATCCACACCTTTAAGATCTGTGTCACTTCCAAGCTCTCTAAGTGTTTTCCAAAAGAACCTTTCGTTCTGCAAGTTCATCGATTCTGCTAGCCCTTCGTATCCCTTCTTGAGCGGAGATTTCACATAATCGAGAAAGAATTTTAGGAGTGTTAATTTTGCTATCAGTAACTCACAAAGGCTTTCAAAAAATACTGGAGATTTTGTGGCATATATCATTTCGTGAGCCAAGGAGCATAGATATGTCTCATCTTCTGGGTTTAGAAGCGCCTCAATTTGCAAAAGCTTTCCAAAGATCGAAATGGAGACATTTATGTTGTTCAGGATGTGCATACTAATGCAATCCTTGGCCATCATTATATTTCCTGTTGCAATTTCTAGATCAGTCAAGTGAAGAAGCAATTGCACCCCTGTTTCCCTGTCGCTTACAGTAATAGTCTTTCGTAGTAAATTGCGTGCCTGACCGAACATGCCATTTTGGCAACAAAAGTCAAAGTATTTCAAAACAAGCCTCATGCTATGACCGGTGTGTATTATACAGCGTTCGTAAAGCTGAATAGTATAGTCGATCGGATACGACTGTCCAACAAAATTTAGGTAGTTACTCCAAACTTCAAGCTCCGCGGAATTAGCGCTCAGTCCTTGAAATGGGTCATTTTTGGTGATAAGTCTTTCATAGCTGAACAAATCAAAAGTCTTCGCCTGAACTACAACGTATGCCTCTTTGAGTATTGTCTCAATAGCATGCTGCATCAACTTCTTGTTATTTTGAGACAGTCTTTTCAAGGCTTTGAGATCTGACGCATGCATGAACAACGATAGTTCTTCTATGGTCAATTTTGAGGAAGTGATGAATTTGAAAACACGCTCAAATGACGCAGAATAGTTGTAAAATGGCACCTCTAGCATGATACGGAGAAGAATGATCGATTTCTCCTTTAGGGCGTTTGTCGCGTCAGCGTACGTCTCGAGAAATTCGAGATATAACTCATAAAATTCAAAACTGTGGAACTGATAGCCTATGCTCATCCGAGCATTTTCAAAAAGCTTTAGAACACCATCGATGTCATTTGTGAGTGTCTCTATTTTAAACTTTAGGTATGTCACCCAAAGGGTGACATCATGTTCACCGAATTGTAGCGCTTTAAGGAAAATCAGTTCAGCTCTCTCATTAAAATTTAAGCGCCTCTCCCAAAGAGCATACGCAGTCCAATACCTCAAATACGTGGGATATCTATTAAGGAAAGCGTCGTAGGAGTCTCGTAATATTTGAACTTCTGACAGGTTCAGTGTCCTATTGATTAACCCTTCATTAGTCTCCGCACAATGGACTAGGCTTTGCCACAGACGCAAATCATCAGGATTTTTGAGCAAATTTACCGAAATTGTATTCCATTTATCATGTAGTCTTGACATTGTATTTAAGTGACTCAGAGCGCTACACAATGTTGTTGATGAGATATCTTCACGCACCATCAACATGCAGATCTAAGGCAGTGTTGCGAGTAGTACAGTAAAATTTCGATGAGTGAATACATTAAAAACGCGCGCTTTTATGCACTTATCTAGGATATTCACTTATCGAGGTTTTGGGTGGTTTTCTTGATGAGGTGACTTCCTGAAAGTGTATAAAATTATGAGAATTAGTGGATGTAATAGAGATTTTCGAGACGATCATACCTGTGTAGATAAAAAATTTAAATTTTAGTTTTTTTGACCAAAAATTTATCTCTAAAAATTGGAAAAAATTAATTAAAAACGCATGTTGTTTTGTGAGTCCAACAAAAAAAAAAAAGAAAAATAGTTCTAGTAAATTGATAGAAATCATGAAATTATTTTGTACAAGTTCTATGGTTTTGGCTAAAGTGTCAATTAAATAAATGCCAAGTATGTACTGCCTTTGAGTGCTTTGTTTTGCGTAATATCTTTTTCATAGCTCTGAGTATCTGTCGTGAGCTCCCGCAACTATTTACACGTAATTTTATGCAGTTATCGAGGTTATTCATTTAGCGCGATATTCATTTATCGAGGTTATTCATTTAGCGCGATATTCATTTATCGAGGTTTTACTGTAATTAGTATCGGTAATGACTACTAAAATAGTTACCAAGTAATGTACTTCACTGGCTTTCGCACCAAACTGGCATTTGTGTTACCGCCTGCATTTTGTAAAAATATAATATCTTTGACTTCGAATATAAACGCTAACCATACGCTAAAACATAAAGAAAAATTATTGAGCTTTATTTTGACATGTCTGTCTACGATGTCCTATTGTTTCACAAATTCCACAAGTGGATTTGCGTTTTTTATGTGGCTGTGAAATTTTGTCTTCTGAGTCCACGGAATTTTTCAAAAAGGGATTAACATTCCCCAGAAAGTTGAAATTGCGTTCGTTGAATTCCTCATTATACAAGTCACTAGCGTCGGTTATACGCTTTTTGGATCTACTGCTAATTTTGTTCTGCCTGGCATGAGTGACGAGAACATCGCCGAATTGTTTGGCCATTATCGCAAATGAATGACCCTGCGAAAGCGCGTAGTTTAAAAGTTTGTCAAAAGAGGCTTTCAACGGACCAGCCACATCCCCAGGACAATTTTCTAGTAATTTATAATGCGAGGAAGCGAGACTCATCAAATAGGTGTGTTTTGAAGGCGTACCCGAATCATCAGCAAGACTATCTACGTGGCGTCAGATGACTTTCTGGAGACACCTCGTTTCTTACCTCGATGTTGATCTTCGATAACACCCGCTGAGGATTTAAAGGTATTAAACCGGCAGTTTCGAAGCTGCTCCCAACGTTTCGAGCAGTGAAAGCTTCTACCCGAGCAAGTGTATAGTGCAATGAAGTCATCTTTATTGATGCGCACTCTGCCACCCGCGAGCACATCAAACCCAGTTCTTTCTCCTGCCAACTGGTAAAATGTTGTCTTTAACGGTCCAAAACAGCAAAGATCAAGAGGTCGCAAAATGAAGTGCGTGAGATGGCATGTATAGAGCGGATATTTTAGTTTCGTTGCAGATTTTGTCAAACTCTGGATCCAAATGTCTACCATGTACATCACGTACCAAAAGTCTATGAGTGCCTTTCGTTATAGACTCTGTCTGAGAGATGAACACCTGTTCAAGTCACCTGATAGCGATATCATTGGATGTCCAACCATTCGTACTTACTCCCAAGGGCCAGTCTTCTTCAAACTCAGCATACCAAGACTCACAAATTTGCTTAGCTTTAAGAATGAAAAATGGTTGCAAATACAGACCAGTGAAATTGATACACTCAATTGCTGTCACCCACTCTCGATTTCCGTTATGAAGTGATTGTCTTTTCCCCCGTATGTCAAACCCTGATAAATTTCCTTGCCGCATTCAAAATCATCGAAAAGCCTGTCTCGTCTACATTGTACACATCGCTTGACTCGATCCCATAAGTGAGCATTGGGTTTTGCACAAAATCAAACCCACCTCGAAGTACCTTTGAGTCTTGGCACGTTGCCCGCTGACTATCAAAAGGCCTCGAGTACTTTGTGCCGAGATTTGGATGTCTTTTCACAAATTTGGAAACCTAATTGGTACCGACTTTCAAATTTCTTTTGTTCCACGCGACGCGAGCAAATAATCTGCCATTTTGCGAACAACATAGACTGCCGGGGCGAGACCGCGAGAGTCCTTCGAGATTATCCATTTGGCTAAACTTTCCTCTTCAGTCTTTGTTAATTTTGTTTGATCTTCGGCTGCTTCGACGTGATTTCTTGAGCCTTTCCTCCTCCGTTGAATTGTGCTGCGGGACACACTGAAAATGCGTGCTGCTTCTCGAACTGACTTTATATTACCCTCTTTTAAACTTTTTAGGGCAAATGAGATCCTAGTTTCATTATCCCAGAAAACTGGAGTTGAATCGACCAATTGTGGTGGTATTGGAGGTGCTCGAAAAAAAAGAGAGTTTTTTTTCAGACGCGTCTGTTGTTGCTGACCCAAATGCCAGTTTGGTGCGAAAGCCAGTGAAGTACGTTAAATCGCTATCCGTAGTAGATAAGTTTGTTGTACCAGTTATTATTACATTGTATTCAGAATGTATTGGAACTGTGTGATCAACTTATTTTTTGTTTCTCAAAAATTGGCCAAACGTTATACTTTGTTTCACACAACTTGTGAATCGGGTTTGTAGTGCTACAAAAGGCAAATTTCTACAGAAAGCAGATGCGCTCTGAGGTTGAGCGCCCTTTGAAAAGTCGGTGGCCGTAACGAACAGGCTCGACGAAGAAGCGCGTCCCTTCTTATTGTGTTCGAAAGTTGTGACGAGGGTAAATGACACGAAAAAGAAGAAGCATAATCAATGACTCCCGATCACAATGAAGATCTTGACAATTTTCACATATCGAGGCCTTACTTTTGAATAGGCGGAAGAATTACTGGACTTACTACTGCCCACTTGCTAATCACGAAAATCATAATGATACCGAGGAGGTGACCACCTGTAACTCCTGGCGGCCTTAAGGCGAGCCACGCAGGCGGGCCGATGACACAAAGGTAGCCCACTTAAAAAACGAGTTTTGGGCGAGGGGTTCCCATAAGGAATTCAAACTCACAACTCCAGACTCCATCGGAGGTTTTTCTCTATGGAATATATAATTTTACTGAGACCAGGCTCGTGCAGTAGCCGAACCACAACACCCCTCAAAAAAATAAAAATTACAAGAAATAGTCATTACTTTAATTTTTTCAAAATAATAATTACTCGCAACATTGATTCTGAGGTGAGCCATGAAAGAATTTGACACCCTAGTTTCGATGTGTCATGCGATGATTAGATGCTCTAAAAAGCCTCCCAAAATATGTCTCATATGAAGCTCTACAATTATCATGATGGCGTAAGATCAAGACTTGTGAGTCAAAAACTGCGGCAACATTTTCACGACTTCAACGAACGAAGCCATCGACAACGAAACGTAGTAGTAGGCAAATAAGCCTCAAACAAACTCACTTGGAAAAAAATTGATATAGACGAAACATACCGTGTAGTTCGATACTCTACAGCATTTCCTAGGTCAAATACAAAACTACTTTGTGAAAATACGCAGTCTGTTGCAGAGTTGGTATCTTGCTAAGGGCTCAATGTATCAAGCCATCTAGGACGTTGCCAGTGACCGCTACCCAATGGTACAAAGGGGAGATTTATTAGCTTATACAACTAAAAGTGCGTCGTAATGCAGTGAACACCTAATGCAGCACAATCAGTAGAAAGTAGTTGGGGCGGTGTACTGGTACAAGTTCTTCGATTTTTGAACTCTGTGTGGCAATGGGAACTTCAAGTCCTTGGACAAGAACTGCTTAACGTATTGTCTCTTGACGTCGTCGGTCTTCTCCAACTCGACAACCTTCAAGATGTGGATGTTTCTAAACCTGGCTCTGTGTCTAGCAGCCAAATCTTGGTACATGGTCTCAACGGCACCAACTCTGGACACATCTCTGTATTCCTTGTACATGTTGTGGATACCGGATCTTGACTCGTATCTGATCCAGACACCGAAGTTCTTGACCTTCGTTGGGGTCTTCTCAGAGATTGTGTTGATGGAAACGATCTCACCAGAAGCCTTCTTGGCCTTGTACAACTTCTGCAAGAAGTACCAATAACGGGACTTGGCAACAACCGTGTTTGGGGCAAAGATTCTCATTCTGAACAACTTTGGCTCTGGCACGTTCTCGGTGGGAAGACGGCGGCCGATGATTTGATACTCGTTCAATCTAGACATCTGGAGTAATTAGTATGATGGGTTTGAATTGTCATTTGCGAAGCTCTTCTAAGTATCAGAAGACACGAGGAAAGTCGGGGCATCCAGGATGTCGTTGATAAGACCTTTTGAACATCTTTCTCATTTGTATGGAAGAAAAGAAATATCCACATTTATCTTTTCGAAGCGCAGACTGCTAGTAACGGGTGTGTTTTCAAATCACATACCTTATTCTTGGGTTGGCTAAGTTCGAGTCAGAAGAAGGAGTAAAGAAATTCACTAGGCTATTGAACGCGATGTCGCACACTTACTGCGAAAATTTTCACAGCCACTGCCATACAGGATACCCAACCTACGCAAATGAAAGTCGCCAGAATGTCGCATATTAAGAATGTCGCGAACTCGCTTAAGAGCAAAAACCGAGACATCCGTGCACCAGAACGGCAGACCTGGAAAGGGTTATAGCCCTAAAAAAAAGCTCGTGATCTCACCTCGTTGGTCTAACCTTCGCGGCCACTACCTATACTGCAATTCATAGAATGCTTCGCTTGTTTTGATTCATATTGTCGCATACTTTTAAATTATTTAACTCTTTTTATCAGCTTCTCAGAAATGGCATTCTTTTTCCGCATTCTCTCCTTCTTTGCATCCGCTCCTGACTCCGTATCGAAAATCCTGTCAAACCAGGTGAAAGAGCTAGCGTAATTTCCTATGAAGTAATGATGGTGCAAGTCATGGTGAGCAGCGCCAGCCCAGAACGGAAGAAGGTGATTCAATGACCAGGGGAAGTCGTATCCTGAGTGGGAATCCACCGCCTGAAACAAGCGTAACACAATCCAACATGTAATTACGAACAAGTGTAGAGCTGGAAGCTGGAGTGCAGGGAGGCTTTTGGCAGCCCATGCATACACAATGGGAAACCCAATTGTACCTACACCTAGAGCCATCACCTCGGCGGGGTGAGCATACTCGGCTGCGAAGCCAAATGGTGCTGCATATTTGTGATGCTGTTTGTGGATGTTCTTGTAGAACCACCCGAAGTGAAACAATCTGTGAAAGCAGTAATGCCACAAATCTTCGCAAAAAAAGAAAAATGCTATTTGTGAAAGCATAACTGATACTGGTGGAAATGGAACATCGATTGAGATCTTAAGTGTGGAACAAAGAGGATGGAAGAGCCAAATGGGGAGCGCCTCGACCAAGAAATGCGACTTGAGAACCGACTTGAAACATTCCCACTGCTCTTTGTGTGATGAAACTTTATCGGGCTGAATCTTCCATTTGTTGAAAAACTTAATCTGATCCATGATAAACCATGGCACACATCTGCCAAAATATGTTATTTCGTGAACTAAAAAAAACAAAAGGCCTGTGGCTAATACTTCATTATCAAAGTGTTGATACCATGCAGCCCACAATCTCTCTGCTACATTCAATGTCCTAGAGCGTATGAGCTCAATTAAGCTCTGCAGAAGCATAGTTATTTCAGTTTTTCTGTAAGTAATATAAAAAAGCGGAATGAGAGATGAATTTTTTTGGCTCGTATTCAAAATATATGCGATTTCCATATAGTTTCTCGTGCGCGTCGGTAAAATGTCAGCCCATCATTCGTTGTCGCATACAGTCACGCCACTATCAATGATTATAAACGAAGTACTACATATAGCTGTGAAAATCTATGAGTCTTGAGGGCTTCTAATGGGCAGGACACGTCTCGTGACGTCTGCGAGAACCTCATATTAGACCACTCTCTCCTTAGGTAAGATGTCTACAAGCAAGGACTGCTTGATGACATTCGTGCTGAGACCATTATGTGACTTGTAGTTCTCTATATTTCCAAAAAATTTGTCAAACAAGAAACTAGTGTCTAATGGCCCTCCCTTAGCTTCAGGGTGAAATTGCGTGGAAAATATTGGCTTACACTTGTGCTGCATACCTTCGTTTGACAAATCATTCAAGTTCGTGAAGTAAGGAAGCCAGTCGGAGTTCAAAGTCTCGGCGTCAACAGCATATCCATGGTTTTGAGACGTGATATGGCATTTACCAGTAAGCAAATCTAAGGCAGGAATGTTATGCGCCCGGTTTCCATACTTCAACTTGACGGTCTTTCCCCCGGAAGCCAATGCTAACAACTGATGACCCAAACAGATCCCAAAAATTGGCAAGTCATGATGATGTTCCAAAACGAGACCAAGGTTGGAAATGGTCGAGGCGCAATGAGTTGGATCACCAGGCCCATTCGAAATAAAGACACCATCGAACTTGTTTGCGATATCTTGAATTGGGTAATCATATGGAAAGACAGTCAAAGATGCACCTCTTTGCACAAGACATCTCAATATGTTTTCTTTGGCACCACAGTCAAGAACTGCAACATGATAGCCCTTATCATATTTTTCCGGGCATGAAACATGAAAAGGCGCCTTGGTGGTCACCTTACTCACCAAATTAACCGCACCCGGGTCTTCAAAGGCTGCGTCTTCATCGGCATCATACTCCTCGCCGATGGTGATCTTGGCTAAAGAAGATCCCTTGTCTCTCAAGTAAGTGACTAACTGTCTAGTGTCAACTCCCGTGATAGCAGCGACACCAGATCTTTGACACCACTGCTGGAGAGATTCTACCGCCGTCCAGTGCGAGTATTGCATAGCAGCATCTGCGACCACTATTCCAATGCACTGCACCAGAGGAGACTCGAGATATTTTAAGAGGTTGTACTCGTCTTTAACGGTGGAAGAAGGGACTCCGTAATTGCCGATTAAAGGCTGTGTGAAACACAAAATTTGCCCTTTGTAGGATGGATCCGTCATGGACTCTGGGTACCCAACTAAGGAGGTTGTAAAAACAGCTTCACCGCTGACATTCTTGTTTGCACCGAATGAGTAACCATTGAACACTGGGCCATTCTTGATTGTGAGAGTTGCCCTGTCCAACAGAGAGCTGTTCAAAAAAGTGCTACCCGAGCTTGTGGCCAAGAACCGTTTGAAAGCATTTTTCAAACTAAGCTTCAGACTTAACTTGCAAAGCATCTCAATAAAAGTTATACCGTTTTCGTGTTTGTAGAGTTTGTGAGAAAGAAGAAAAAGGAAGACACATTGGAAAATCCAGACTGGAGATAACCCACCGCGGCATCGACACCTGGTTACTGCATTAGGAAGGCGCGACAAGCATTCGCTGCCAATCAGAGCTCAGTACGTGGTGACATCATATTGAGGCACTTGCCCATGTGTTGAAATTCTAAAAAGCTTGCCAGATCGAATTGTCTTCCGTTTATCAATTTATATTTTGATATTAGGTGACCTCAATCACTGGCACAACGGTTTAAGCGGTTCTACATCCATAAGGAATCGCAAGATACCGCAACTGATAATGAGTCACTTCAATCCGCGATTTAAGCTTTGATCTTTGGGTAAGGATCAATACTGGCATGCGCAATCTGCCAGGCCCATGTCTCGTACACAGCCGTCCCAAATGCACTCTTATGATATCAGTGGGGAATTTTGTTCTCAAAAATTGAGGAACGAAATCGACATGTTAGAGTCGAAACTAATTGTTTTGAAATCCTGGGAATCACTTCTATCGACAAATAATTGCGCCCAGATCTCAGATTCCGCGCTTCCCTTTGCTCGGATAGTGTGGCTCAGTGAAGCGCGTAATGTCGCTTTTACGCGCGTAGGGAGGAATATCGACGTAGTGACAAAAAGTCCACACGTAAAGAAGTACGTAATGCGTACTGTGTTTTGAGGGTCGCGCGTGATGCGTAATGCGCGACACGTAATGGCGACTACGCGGGTACTTGCGTAATGGCAAATTTTGTCCATATGTGTGGACGATGAGGGAGATCAAAACATTCGGACAAACTATTCAATTCAATTGACACAATCTATGAAGACAGTCATAACTCAGGGTCCTAACTACAAAGTTGACGGAGAGATTCTGTCCGGTGTCTTTATCTCCTTGACTCGGTTGCCCTACTATCTCCAATATCAACCTTAAAATTTCGTCGGCATCATCCATCTCGTCAGGCCCTCTTTCACTCGACTCTAGTATCGCCAGAAACTTGATAGCAGTAGGAGAAAATCCGATTCTTTTTTAGAATCGATGTCGCCAACCTGAGAAAAGAGTGACTCCGCAGGCGCTGACATCGGTGAAATGGCTAAATAGTTCCTTGCTATGCAACGTAAGGTGAGGTCGTTAACTTTGAAGTAATCATTGCACCGCACTCTTCCATGCTTGAAGTAGGTATCATTTTCATGTTCCATACTCTCATCATCCCTTTCAAGAAAAGCGTCTTCCTCACTGTCGTCCGGGTAACTGAACTCAATAGCAGCCCCTCTTCTCTTTCTGGGGGCGATCTCTACCGGGTCATTCTCGTTCTCTCTTTCCAATTCCCTGAATGACGCTCAAAAAGGTCTTGAGAATATGATTCTATCTCCCCGAAGCGACCGCTCGAGAAACCAACCTCTTTTAAGAACGCAGTCTCGGCCAGTTTAGTTGAATCTTTGAGAGCACTTACCCATGGTAAAATGTCATACTCGCTTCAAACAGATTTCCCGATGTGCCCTTTCACTCAAGTGTGAATATTGTGAGGTATTGGCGACCATGCGCCCCATCTGGCACATGCATAATTCGGTATTTGTACTAACATAACTTAAAATGGAATCATGTTTTTCCAAACCGAGCTTCTCATTGAGAGGTGATAGACTGCTTGCGAGTCTCGCTCAAATGTATGCAAGATGAGTCTCAAGTTTGCGGCGAGTCTGCAAGTGCACATTTGGTGCATGCTCTGGAACGCCTGTTTTCAACACATCGGCTACCAAATTGAACGCTTTGACCCTTTAAGTCGCACTTGTATGCCAACCCCAGCATTTCCGATGGAGATATTCATCACCTCCTGCCTTTCATGGACGGTAAATAGGCTCAGTTCATTCACAAAAGAACATAACGCAAACCCTTACGCATTACGCAAAGCGATACGTTATGGTTGGTGAGAGGCTCGCGTAAAAGTTGTGTAATACATTACGTAAGTTGATACCGTAATTCGTAAATACTACGCAAAAAAAAAAAATTACGCGCTTCACTGATGTGGCTCGTGACATGCGGGTAATGCGCAGGTGGAGCGGTCAAGCTAGAAGTCAAACATATTAGTAGCGCTTACTAACCGGATATCGTGCCCAAGTATATCATTCATGAATCGAGTTCCGATCTCTGGCCAATATGGATTTGGGACCATGTCATTGACTTGGACCCCAAACCCCAAGACCGAGGAAGAATCAAATATGGCAATTAAGCATGTTCTCGATACTTATGGAGTCAGATTTTTAAACGGAGGCGAATTCTATGGCCCGGACTCTGTTAATCTCAAGTACTTGGGGGCATTTTGGGAAAAATATGGTGAGCAATTTCCAGATCTTGTTGTAAGTGTGAAGGGTGGTATTGATGTTGCAACCTTGAAGCCAGATGGGTCGAGAGAGTCAATAGCTAGATCGATTGCAAACCTTGTATCTCATTTCCCAAGTAGAAAGGATATGAGACCGAAGTTGATATTTCAGATTGCGCGTGTTGACGTGAATGTCCCGTACGAAAATACTATCAGCTACATACATGACTATGTCGAGCAAGGAGTCATAGACGGAATTTCCTTGTCGGAGGTCGGCGTCGGGTCTATTCAAAAAGCTATAAGCGCCGCCCTAACCAGCAGCGTGGAGGTAGAGTTTTCTTTATTATGTCAGGATATCTTTCAAAATGGAGTATTGAAGAAGGCAACGGAACATGATTTAGTCATTGTGGCCTACTCCCCTTTGTGTAGAGGTTTTTTGACCGACACAGCAGCCAACAATTTCGAGGCCTTCTTCGATTGGTGTCATCAGCCGGGAGATATTCGAGGTCATATTGACAGATTCTCCAAGGAGCACTTTTTCGAAAATCTGAAAATTGTCTCGAAGTTGAAAGAATATGCTACACGAAAGCAGGTATCACTTGAGTCATTGGCCTTGTCATGGATCGTTGCATTTAGTGAGCTCGAGGATTATAATGGAATCAAAAAATACCCCAAGATAGTTCCTATTCCCAGTGGGAGTAGCACACATAAGATTGATCAAAACTTGGGAGGAATTATTTCTTTGACAAAGGACGATCTAGATGAAATAAAGAAGATAACAGACTCCTTCGAAGTCAAAGGTTATAGGTATAGTGCTCGTGTGAAGCACCTCGACTTTGCCTAAATTCAAAATGTAAAATTCTACGTGCGAGTTGTTCAATTTGCTCATCATCGTACTCTTATACATGCTAGCCAACAAGAACTGGAACCAGAAGCTTTGCAACATTCTGACCCTCTTCTCCTCCTTTGAACTTCACATAAATCTGTATCGAGTAAAGCCTACCGACAAGGCAACTTTGAAAGCTTGGAGGAAGCGTTATATTATTTTTGTTCAAGATTTTCACGGGAACCTTAAAAGACTTGGACCAGAACGCTGTCTTGTAGTCGACCTTTTCTCCACACCAATCATCGTTACTAAAGTGGGAAGACGCAGACACGTTATGAAGGTATTCTTTTATCGTATCCTTTTTGATTCCCATTTTGCTCAACCCCTTCAAGTACGAAAATGTGTTTTGCGAAATATATGTTTTGGTTTCTCTTAAAAACTCGATGTAATGATTGACCGTCTCTTTCAACGTCGAGAGGTTTTGCTTGGTCATCTCTACATCATCGTGTTGCATAACCGCCCCTGATACTTGAGGTTTCGTGTAAAAGAAGTCATGCTCGAACGAGAGCGGTATAGGGTAATCTGTGCGATAAGACCATGCCACAACTTCAAAATCAATCAGAGCAATGGATGGGGGTTTGATACTTTCCTCGGTAGTCTTATAGTAAAGCTTGATCTCGATTTCAGTGATTACACTGCTTTCCGTACGGTTGTATAGTTCCAGCATATTGCTGTTGACAGGGTGAAGCAAAGGTAGGTCGTCTTTCAGCGATATGGTAGAAAAACTCACAGATTCTCTTTTCCCATCATTATACTTTTGAATCAACCGCGGAGATCCGTATGGTAAAAGTCTATCGGGAACGGGAACACAAATCATCATTTCACCGATTCTCGCTGTGGACAGAAGCAAGCGCTTCTTTTTCTTTGCAAAAATAGAAACGGATTCGTTGGAAAATATTACGTTGCTTGCCTCCATCAGCTTTATTATTTCCTGCGTAAAGAAGCGAGAGGAGTCATTATTTCTTTTTGATGTTGTCTCACTGCCCAAGTGGGCGGGACGGCGAGCGCTAAAGAGATGCTTTCTTTTGAGTTCATCATTTGAAAATTCTTGTTTATCTAGGGCGGACTGAATTTCTTGTTCTATGGTAAGATTCATGTGCTTAATGACTCCCCAAGTCTCTTGCTTAGCAAGCTTTGAGTAAAGCACGCCATCGATACCAATTGAATCGAATGTGTCGTACCCAAACAAGCCATACGCCTTACTGTAGGTCGAGACTTGACTTTTCACATCGGGAATGAATCTCAAAAAGAATTGAGAACTTCCAGAAACAATATACTGCAGACTATTTTTGGGGTCATTGATATCACTGGTAGATATTGGAGCCCTTTGATCCTTAGTGTGTAGCTTATCGATGAATTTGGCCTCAATAGCGTAAGACACACTTATTTCATCGAAGGAATAGTCTTTGACTTTGATTGGAGACCCCCTCGAGTTCAAGAAGCCGTATCCCAACGCTTTGTTGATTTCAATAGTGCTCGCTCTTCTGTAGAATGATGTGC
This sequence comes from Metschnikowia corniflorae, assembly GCA_030581935.1. NCBI lineage: Eukaryota > Fungi > Ascomycota > Pichiomycetes > Serinales > Metschnikowiaceae > Metschnikowia > Metschnikowia corniflorae. The sequence goes on from JAKTWD010000685.1 coordinate 27,397, forward strand.
AATCAATGCCGAATGAGGGAGGTGGCATCGTATGCCTGAAAACGCCATGAGGACAGGCGTTATCAAGAAGCATTTCGGGAAATTTAAACATGACAAACTTTTTGTATCTTTCCTTTGGTTTTAAAATTCTCTCGTTCGGTAGCCCGATAATGCACCCATCAAACCGATCTCGGGAAAGAAAATCATACTCAATTCCAGCAGAGCTAGGTATCGTACCTTCATTATAACTGGCGTTCAAGTCATACATCTTGAGAAGCTTTTTTTGCAAGATAGTTTGCGGCTTTAACACATTATTCTTCATCGAGGCATAGACGGCTTTAACAGTACACTCCAAACTCACGGTGAAAATGCCAAAGTCGACACAATCATCCAGATTGTTTGTGATAATCACATAGCCATGAACTGCATCACCACTCGAATATTCTTTAAGTTTAGTTTCTAATTCGCATGCGCCGTTGGGGGTTGGAACGTCTTTTGTCACGTAGATCTCTATACTTAATGGCGAGCTCTTGGCTCGGGGAAGCATGTCAATATTATCAAGAACAGAATCTCCGTAACTTTCGTGCGTCAAAATATGAGTCCTCATGGGCGTCTGGTCACGACTAAGCCTGTCTGTCGGTCCACCCGCGTTGTGGTGTGGAGCGTTGACTTCCCGTGACCTCGATCTATTTTGCAAGCCTTCTTCAGAATCAATTTCCGAAAAGAGATATTGACCTTCAAATTCATTCGTGCCGTCATTGTCATCCTCATTAATGTTGAGAGCTTCTAAGTTTCGAGAAGCTGAATCGAGAACACGCTGTATTTCAACATCTGAAGAGAGCGGCGCAGGGCCAATAGAATTGATCGAGTCACGAGACTCAGCATCGTAAATGGGGGGATCTCCCAAATTATTTTCATCAAACTCAAAATCATTTCTTTTTAAGATTGATTGGAACATTTGGAAAGACGGGAGAATGTCGAAGTATTCCGTTCGAGCATCAGTGGAGACTGCAGCCAAGTTTAGACTCAGGCCTCCAAGTCTATCTATGTGTCCTTGCAAATGTTTTGCCGGTGTATATGGCTGGTTTCTTCTACCACTAATAGAGGCTAAGGGTAAGTTGTGCAAAATTGACGATTTCTTGTTTCGCAGACCTGAGGGACGCGGGGATGACGATGGAGTTAGAGCAGGCGACGAGTCAGACAATGCGACATCTGCATAAGTTGGAGGATCTGAGGGAGGAAGTGATGGGCTTGGGCCATTGTTTCCTTGAGCCATTGGTACCAGGAGAAGAAGGTCGTGTTAGAATCTCGGTATTCTCGAATTTCAAATACGTATCGGAACCTCTGGCCCTCCCGTGATTTCCCTTCGTCTACGTGCAGAATGATCGTAATCGGTGCTGCGCGTTACGCTAGAATTACGCCAGAAGTATGATTTACGATTTTGAGGACAGCGTAAGTCTATTTCAAATTACGTTTTTGGAAGCCATCATAACCACCATCGTAATCGTAAATCGTATATGTGGCGTAAATGCTTCGTAACTCTTTCGTAATTCTACGTAATTTTTTTTTTTTAAAGAAACATCACATTGGAGGGTGCTGTGGTTCGGCTGCTATGCAAGCCTCATCTCTTTCCGTAAATCGTTCATAATCTTACCGCGACAAAAAACCGTAATTAGCTAAAATATGGAAACGCGCCACCGAAAATTGCCATAATATGAAAACTAGGGTATCACAATCTTCATTAGTATGAGACAGTGATTAGCTAAATTACTTTTATTTGTGTGCAATCTCTCCACTCAATACTTTGAAAATGTGTTGATAATATAGATTTATGTATTTACTCACTTCGATACTGTGTTCT